>JAVKPL010010132.1:0-41444 GCA_032173675.1 Gastrolobium villosum | reverse complement strand
TATGTTAACCTACTTGGTTAGGTTGGTCTTGCTAACTTTGTAAAATAATTTTCAAGTCAAAATAATGTAAACTGATGCCAGAACTGATACTGGCTATGGAAAAGCGCGTACCAGAAAGGTACTCCGAAAAATAAAATAAAAATATGACAAATCTTAGAAAAATGTCTAGGTCTAGATTTCGAAGTTTGGGATCAAGATCTTTTGCGTAGCTATTAAGGCTAATACTGCGCGTTAATTGGCTAAGTGGCTATATATATTCATACTTGGCACATAACCCTAGGCCATACACAATTCCTACGTGAACTTTGCTGCAGCCTTGTGACCAGCCACCTTGCTTCTCCATTTCTTCCTCCTTCCTCACCAAAGTCACCTCCTTTGATCATTGTTTCCCTTCTTGATCAAATAAACACTTGAGTGTGAGCATTGGAGAGTGCTTAGGGTGCCTTTTCTGAGTGGTGAGGTTCTGTTTGGGTTGGTTGTGAAGGCTGTCTTGTTGGGTTGGTGGTGGTGAAGTGTGGCTCTTGGTTTGTGAGGCTTCAAGGAGCTTTCTTTGTGAAGAAAGATCCTTTCTTGTGTGACATTTCTCGTGCACCCTTGAAGTCAGAACCTTTGGAGTTGGTGGTGAGCTCCAGAGCAGCCTTTGCCTCTATTTTGAACCTTTGGTGAGTTGTCTTCACTTGATCATGTGTTTTGATGGGTTAAAGGTGTCATCTTTGCATGTAATTGGGTTAAGTAACCAACTCGAATGTTAACCTAAGTGGGTATAAAAAATGCATGCTTTAACGTTTTGAAGTGTTAAAAATGGAACCTTGGAAGGATATCTTCACGAAATCCAGAAACTGCATTCTGTCGTGAGATATCCGGATATTTGTCGAACAGATATCCGGATATCAGTATCCGGATATGGTATCCGGATATGCATATCCGGATATGGTATCCGGATATCCATATTCGGATGTGGGATCTGGGTATCCGGATATTGTATATCTGGATATGGCCAGTGTGATATCCGGATATGGAATATCCGGATATGTTCCCTGTGTATCCGGATATCCTGCGTTTTCGCAGAACAGTAGCTGTGCTGTGTGAACAGTAAGCTATTGGGGGTTTGTGGACCCTAGATTAAGGAAGTTGAACTTCTGTAATTAATAAACTAAGTCAGAATCATATGATTAAGGGCTTATGGCTTGTTGGAAGCCTTAAGACGTAAAACGTAAAGGAAAGGCGTAGTCTTTAAGTTGTATGCTTGAGATGCATAAATATTGATGTATTATTGGTCCATATCAGATTGTGATACTGCTGTGTTTGGACGTAAGAGTGGTTGGACTCTTGGCTTGGATAGCTAGCTTGCAAGGTAAGCTTTCGTGTCCTCGATTTAGCCATTTTGTGGTTCCACCATGTCCCATGGGGATGTGGTTTATGCATGCTGTGTTACATGCTTTGATGTTTTGGAAATGCTGTTGAGCTATTATATGCAATGTGCTTTTACGATATGCATGTGGTGTCCACCTATACGGTAAGCCTGAGTATGTAGTACATACAAGATGGTGAGGCTGTGGGTGAGGTGCAAGCGGTGTTCCTTGTACTCATGTGGGTTTAGACGTATTCCTGCATTTTTCTGGCCAGTAGATTTGATAAACACACATGGCCTGATTATCTGCTGCATTGCATAGTTTTGGAACTTATATTGTAAATACTATTTTTGAACTTATATTACACATGTAAGTGAGCTTGGGGTGGAAGATCCTTGAGGACCCCTTGTCTTACTGAGATTTCTTGTTTAGAGATCTCACCCCACGTTTGGGGACGCTTATTTCAAGTTCAGGTAATGTTGAGGGCTCAGGTGGCAGGAGGCCAGAGCTGAGTTGATGTTATTATGACATGCTGACATGCTGGATGTTGACTGCTGTTTATGTTTTCCCGCTTTGATTATAATATTATGCTGAGACTGTTGTTGGGCATTGTGCCTTATTTGGTGAGCATGGGGATTGTCCATGCCACATGGTTTTGTTATTGTCTTCTATTTGAAGTTGTAACTAAAGTATCAGGATTTTGGTCCAGGCTATATGTTGTAGTCCTGCGACTTAGATACTCACTTAATATTTATATGAGGTATTTCAGTTAGTTGTCTTGCAATTTACATACAGGCAGTATTTTATGAAATTGATTAAGTAATCAAGTTGGCTAAGGTTAATGACGTCATAATTGAATTAAAGAAAAAAGTTATTCCGCATTTTAATTAAGCGTGGCTTAATACGATAGTATGTTAACAATCCGGGTTAACACGGGCTGTTACATTTTATGGTATCAGAGCACTTTCTAGGGAAAAGCCTGTATGTATTGCAATAACTTAGGGTATTTCGTTGCGTGTCTACTTTGCGTTCTCTCTGATTGGTGTGTCTTATGATGATGCATACGTGACCACATGGCGTGGGCCTGATCAACTCATTCTTTGTGTAACTTGTGCAGAGTCATGGTGCCACCAAGGAGGAACCCTAGTACGAGCGAGGATCAACCGGATCCTATCCTAGCTGCATTAGCTGAGATGCAGGCGGCCCAACTAGCCGACCAGGAGGCCACGAGGTTAGCAAACCAGGCGATGCTGGACGCTATCAGAGATGCGAACAGACGAGCCACTGCTGAGGTTCTGGAGGAGAATCGGATGGCCAACATGACTATGATGAGGGTCATGTTGGAGGAGTTGAGGGCTGGTCCTGCTGCTGGCCAGTGTCCTCCACCACCTCCACCGCCGCCACCGCCTCCACCTCCGCGTAGTCAACAGGAGGACACCCAGAGCCAGATGGGTGAGGGTAGTCATTTGACGGGGGCTCTGCAGACCATCCCCGTACATGCTGAGGATCGTGACGAGATCGACCGCAGGCTGAATGCTTTCCGCAAGCATAAGCCACCTTCTTTCGACGGATCGTATGATCCCATTGCTGCTGCCAGATGGCTACAGGCGTTGGACAAGATCTTCCGGATCATGCAGTGTACCGATCCGCAGAAGCTGATGTTCGCCACTTACATGCTGGAGGGCGAGGCCCATGAGTGGTGGACCAACATTTCTCACATCTACGAGATGCAAGGCCGTGTGATGACGTGGCCGTTCTTCGAGGAGTGCTTTCTGGGTCAGTACTTCCCTTATGACTCCCAGGAGAGGAAGCAGGGAGAGTTTGACCGGTTGGTGCAGGGCTCGTTGTCTGTGGACGAGTACCTGGCCAAGTTTAAAGAGTTGGTCAAGTTTGCTCATTTCCGTATGGCGAGACCGACTCCTGTTTTTCTTGCTGCTAAGTTCCGGAGGGGACTTAATGAGGACATTGCCGGACATCTTGCTGGTTCTGCTTCGAGAGACTTTGGAGCTTTAGTACAGCAGTGCCGTGACATTGAGGACTATTGCCGTGCGAGTCAGGCAAAGAAGGCCAAGATTGAGGTGCCACAGGGTACCGGCGGTTCCGCTCCCTGGAGGGACCGGAAGTTTGCAAACAAGGGCAAGGGCAAACAGTTGGCGGCTAAGCAAGCGCCAAATCAATTTAAAAGGACTTCTACTCAGGGAAACACAGCTAGACCTCCTGCTCCCAGATGCTCGGGATGCGGGAAGTCACATTTTGGGCCGTGTTCTACCGGACAGTTGATATGCTTCCAGTGTGGCAAGGAGGGCCACTACTCCAGAGATTGCCCGACGGCGAGAGTTGCTGCAGTGCAGGCTGTGCCATTGCAGATGGTTCCTACTGGGGCACCAGCCGTGCCACCTACTACGGGGCGTGTGTATACTTTGGATCGTCAACAGTCGGACAGAGCTCCGAACCTGGTCAGAGGTACTATTACCATTGGGGGTTCAACTGTTGATGTATTGTTTGATTCAGGGGCAACGCATTCTTTTGTTGCTACCCCTATTGCTGTGGGGCTTGAGTTGCCCAGTGATGTGCTTTCTCCGCCGATGCGGGTGACCACCGCCACCGGAGAAAAATGTTTGACCTCTACTGTTCATCGCGATGTAGCGTTTCAGTGGAATGGCCGTGACTTCTCGGTAGATCTGATAGGATTGCCGATGGCCAATTTGGAGATTATTCTGGGCATGGATTGGCTGTCCAGAAATTGTGCATTGATTGATTGCTGTGCCAAGAGAGTGGTGATGTCTCCGAGTGGGTCCACAACCAGTTCCTCACCGTTCATTTCAGTCCTGCAGGCGAGGAGGGCCTTGAGAGCAGGGGCATTTGGCTATGTCATGTTGGGAGGTTTGGTGAGTGGGACACAGGAGGATCTCACTGGCATTCCTGTGGTGAGGGAGTTCCTCGAGGTGTTTCCCGAGGAGATTCCTGAGTTTCCACCGCAGAGGGAGATAGAGTTCTCCATAGACTTATTGCCTGGTGTGGGGCCTATATCGTTGGCTCCATACCGGATGTCGCCACCAGAGTTGGCGGAGCTGAAGAAGCATATTGAGGAGCTTTCAGCGAAAGATTTCATTCGGCCGAGTGTGTCTCCCTGGGGAGCACCGGTCATTTTTGTGAAAAAGAAAGATGGGACCATGCGGTTATGCACAGACTACAGACAGTTGAACAAGGTGACAATCAAGAACAAGTATCCTCTTCCACGCATTGATGATTTGCTGGATCAGCTCAGGGGTGCTTGCGTATATTCCAAGATCAATCTCCGGTCGGGTTACCATCAGATACGGGTAAAGCCGGAGGATGTTCCAAAGACAGCATTTCGCTCGAGGTACGGGCATTATGAGTACTTGGTGATTCCGTTTGGACTCACAAATGCACCCGCAGTGTTCATGGACTACATGAACAGGATCTTCCAGCCGTACCTGGATCAATTTGTGATCGTCTTCATTGACGACATCTTGATTTACTCCAAGACGGAGAAGGAGGATGCTGAGCACTTGAAGATTGTTTTGCAAGTGTTGAAAGAGAAAAAGCTATATGCTAAGCCGTCAAAATGTGAGTTTTGGCTCAAGGCGGTGAAATTTCTGGGTCATGTGATTTCCGCTGATGGAGTTGCAGTTGATCCTAACAAGATTGAGGCCGTGATGGACTGGGAGAGGCCCAAGACGGTTACAGAAGTGAGAAGCTTCTTGGGTTTGGCAGGGTACTATAGGAGGTTCATAGAGGGATTCTCCAAGATGGTGCTACCGATGACTCGCCTTACCCGAAAGGAGACTCCATTCGTGTGGACACATGAGTGTGAGGAATGTTTCCAGGAGTTGAAGGAGAGACTGACTACTGCTCCTGTGTTAGTCCTTCCTGATCCTGCGGAACAGTTTGAGTTATACTGCGATGCCTCTGGTAAAGGACTAGGCTGTGTGTTGATGCAGAAAGGGAAAGCTGTTGCCTATGCTTCAAGACAGTTGAAACCTCATGAGGAGAACTACCCGACTCACGACTTGGAGTTGGCAGCCATTGTTTTTGCTTTCAAGATTTGGAGGCATTACCTGTTTGGCATGAAGTTTGCTGTATTCAGTGATCACAAGAGCCTGAAGTATCTGTTTGACCAGAAGGAGTTGAACATGAGACAGCGAAGATGGATGGAGTTCTTGAAAAACTACGACTTTGAGCTGAGGTATCATCCAGGCAAGGCTAATGTAGTAGCCGATGCTTTGAGTCGGAAATCCGTGAGCTTATCCAGCTTGATGATGAGCGACTACGAGGTGATCGAAAAGTTCAGAGACTTGAGAGTGAACTCCTTGTTTGGGGGCGCACTGCTCGAAATGGAAACAACAGAAGTGATTAATGAGCTGATGGAAAAGATTAAAGAGGCGGAATTGCAAAGAGAGTGCCTTGATTATGTGAAGAACCAGGACGGTGTGTCTTGGAACGAGGATGGATTGCTGCTGTTCCAGAAGAGGATTGTTATTCCTCGAGGGCCGCTGACCGAAGAGGTTATGGCAGAGGCTCATAAAGGCCGGTTTACTATCCACCCTGGTGCTACAAAAATGTACCAGGACTTAAAGAGAAATTTTTGGTGGCCGGGCATGAAGAAGGACATAGCGGTCTACGTGTCCAAATGCCTTATTTGCCAGAAAGTAAAGATCGAGCACCAGAAACCATCTGGTAAACTTCAACCTCTTGAGATTCCACAGTGGAAGTGGGAGAGTATTTCCATGGACTTCGTGGTGGGATTGCCTAAGACTCAGGCTGGTTGTGACTCTATCTGGGTCATTGTGGACAGATTGACAAAGTCTGCCCATTTTCTTCCAGTGAAGGTGAGCTTCATTACTGAGCAGTTGGCCAAGCTATATGTCCGCGAGATTGTGAGGCTTCACAGGGTGCCCGAGAGTATCATCAGTGATAGGGACCCGAAGTTCACATCTCGGTTCTGGGAGGCGCTGCAGGAGGCTTTTGGTACGCAGTTGAGATTGAGTACCGCCTATCACCCTCAGACTGACGGACAGACTGAGCGGACCATCCAGACATTGGAGGACATGTTGAGAGCTTGCACATTGGAGCAGGGCTCTGCATGGGATAGGTACCTTCCGTTGGTAGAATTCTCGTACAACAACAGTTTTCATGCTAGTCTGGGCATGGCACCCTACGAGGCGCTGTATGGTAGGAGGTGTCGGACTCCTACTTGCTGGTCTGAGGTTGGAGATAAAGAGCTTTTTGGCTTGGACTTTGTCCAAGATACTACCCAGCAGATCCAGATGATCCGGGAAAAGTTGAAGCAGGCATAGAATCGCCAGAAAAGCTACTACGATGTCAAGCATCGTCCACTGGAGTTTAGTGAGGGTGAGCACGTGTTTGTGAGACTTTCACCTGTCACCGGTGTTGGACGGGCACTCAGCGTGAGGAAGTTGAGCCCGCGATTCATTGGGCCCTACCAGATCCTTGGTAGAGTAGGACCAGTTGCCTATCGACTTGCCTACCTCCGAACCTAGCCAACATTCATGACGTGTTTCACGTGTCTCAGCTTCGGAAGTACGTGGCGGATCCTTCGCACGTGGTGCAACCGGATGATGTGGAGGTTCGGGAGAACCTAAAGACTCCCGTCGGACCACTCAAGATTCTCGATCGAGGCGAGAAACAGCTTAGAAGCAAGATCATTCCGATGGTCAAGGTGCAGTGGACTGGGCGTAGTCCCGAGGAGTGCACGTGGGAGCGAGAGGATGAGCTTCTCCGACAGTATCCCGACTTTCGAGACAGGTATATTCTGATTTTGATGACAAAATCCTTAAAAAGGTGGGGTGAATGTAAGAACCCGCACCGCTAATTAAGGTAATTAGCGAATTAATTATGATAATTAGGAAATGATTCCATAATTGACCTTAATAATTAATATTGGGCTTAAATAATTATACTGAGTGAGTAAAAATGCTGAAAGTCGCTTTTCGGAAGAAAAGCGCAGATACCGGTTCTGCTACCCGGTATAAATGTGTACCGGAAAAGTATCCCGGAAAATTATAACGAATGCATGATAATTACTAGAATATTATGTAAGACTTGTAAAATAAGTTTCAAGTCAAAATAATGTAAACTGATGCCAGAACTGATACTGGCTATGGAAAAGCGCGTACCGGAAAGGTGCTCCGAAAAATAAAATAAAAATATGACAAATCTTAGAAAAATGTCTAGGTCTAGATTCCGAAGTTTGGGATCAAGATCTTTTGCGTAGCTATTAAGGCTAATACTGCGCGTTAATTGGCTAAGTGGCTATATATATTCATACTTGGCACATAACCCTAGGCCATACACAATTCCTACGTGAACTTTGCTGCAGCCTTATGACCAGCCTTGCTTCTCCATTTCTTCCTCCTTTCTCACCAAAGTCACCTCCTTTGATCATTGTTTCCCTTCTTGATCAAGTAAACACTTGAGTGTGAGCATTGGAGAGTGCTTAGGGTGCCTTTTCTGAGTGGTGAGGTTCTGTTTGGGTTGGTTGTGAAGGCTGTCTTTTTGGGTTGGTGGTGGTGAAGTGTGGTTCTTGGTTTGTGAGGCTTCAAGGAGCTTTCTTTGTGAAGAAAGATCCTTGCTTGTGTGACATTTTCGTGCACCCTTGAAGTCAGAACCTTTGGAGTTGGTGGTGAGCTCCAAGAGCAGCCTTTGCCTCTATTTTGAACCTTTGGTGAGTTGTCTTCACTTGATCATGTGTTTTGATGGGTTAAAGGTGTCATCTTTGCATGTAATTGGGCTAAGTAAGTAACCAACTCGAATGTTAACCTAAGTGGGTATAAAAAATGCATGCTTTAACGTTTTGAAGTGTTAAAAATGGAACCTTGGAAGGATATCTTCACGAAATCCAGAAACTGCATTCTGTCGTGAGATATCCGGATATTTGTCGAACAGATATCCGGATATCAGTATCCGGATATGGTATCCGGATATGCATATCCGGATATGGTATCCGGATATGCATATCCGGATATGGTATCCGGATATCCATATTTGGATGTGGGATCTGGGTATCCGGATATTGTATATCCGGATATGGCCAGTGTGATATCCGGATATGGAATATCCGGATATGTTCCCTGTGTATTCGGATATCCTGGGTTTTCACAGAACAGTAGCTGTGCTGTGTGAACAGTAAGCTGTTGGGGGTTTGTGGACCCTAGATTAAGGAAGTTGAACTTCTGTAATTAATAAACTAAGTCAGAATCATATGATTAAGGGATTATGGCTTGGTTGGAAGCCTTAAGACGTAAAACGTAAAGGAAAAGCGTAGTCTTTAAGTTGTATGCTTGAGATGCATAAATATTAATGTATTATTGGTCCATATCAGATTGTGATACTGCTGTGTTTGGACGTAAGAGTGGTTGGACTCTTGGCTTGGATAGCTAGCTTGCAAGGTAAGCTTTCGTGTCCTCGGTTTAGCCATTTTGTGGTTCCACCATGTCCCATGGGGATGTGGTTTATGCATGCTGTGTTACATGCTTTGATGTTTTGGAAATGCTGTTGAGCTATTATATGCAATGTGCTTTTACGATATGCATGTGGTGTCCACCTATAAGGTAAGCCTGAGTATGTAGTACATACAAGATGGTGAGGCTGTGGGTGAGGTGTGTAAGAACCCGCACCGTTAATTAAGGTAATTAGTAAATTAATTAGGATAATTAGGAAATAATTCCATAATTGACCCTAATAATTATTAATGGGCTTAGATAATTATACTGAGTGAGTGAAAATGCTGAAAGTCGCTTTTCGGAAGAAAAGCGCTGATACCGGTTCTGCTACTCGGTATAAATGCGTACCGGAAACGTATCCCGGAAAATTATAACGAATGCATGATAATTACTAGAATATTATGTAGGACTTGTAAAACAAGTTTCAAGTCAAAATAACGTAATCTGATGCCAGAACTGATACTGGCTATGGAAAAGCGCGTACCGGAAAGGTGCTCCGAAAAATAAAATAAAAATATGAAAAGCCTTAGAAAAATGTCTAGGTCTAGATTCCAAAGTTTGAGATCAAGATCTTTTACTTTGCTATTAAGGCTAATACTGCGTGTTTAAGTGGCTTTGGCTATATATATGCATGTTAAGGGCACATTGCCCTAAAAAACCAACTTCCTGCGTGGCTGCTTGGGGGCTGGTCAGCTGGAGCTTTGCTTTTGAGCTCTCTTCTCCACCTTGAGGCCAAGTTACTACCTTTCTTGATCTCCTTCACATTCTCCTTCTTGTAAACACTTGTGAGTGGCTTTGTGAGTGTGAGAGGTGGTATTTCTTGAATGTTGAGTTGCTGGTTGTGAGGTTTTTGGTTCTGAGTTTGAGAGTTGGAAGGAGAGCCATCTTGTTCTTGAGTGGTGAAGCCTCAAAGAGCTTCCTTTGTGTTGAAAAGGCCAAGCTTTGCACCATTTTCGTACACCTTGGTGTGGCCTGAGTTGAGGAGCTGGTGGAGAGCTCCAAGAGCTTCATACCTCTGTCCATTTCTGTCTTAAGCCTTGGGGTAAGTTATCTCACCATGATCATGAGTTTATCTTGCTTAAAGGTGGTGTCTTGGCATGTAAAAGGTTAAAATGAAGTAACCAACACCTAAGTGAACTTGTATAAGCTTAAAGATGCATGCTTTAACGTGTACATATGTTAAAAGTTGGATCTTTGGGTTGGATATTCACGAAATGCAGAAACTGCATTCTGTCGTGAGATATCCGGATATTTGTCGAACAGATATCCGGATATGGTATCTGGATATTGATATCCGGATATGAGATCTGGGTATCCGGATATGGCATATCCGGATATGTCCAGTGTGATATCCAGATATGGCATATCCGGATATGTCCCTTCTGATATCCGGATATCCTGGGTTCTCACAGAACAGTAGCCGTGCTGTGTAAACAGTAAGCTAGTGGGTGTGTGTGGACCCAAGTTTAAGGAAGTTGAACTTCTGTAATTAATGAACTAAGTCAGAACCATATGATTAAGGGCTTATGGCTTTGTTGGAAGCCTTAAGACGTAAAACGTAAAGGAAAGGCGTAGTCTTTAAGTTGTATGCTTGTGATGCATAAATATTGATGTATTATTGGTCCATATCAGATTGTGATACTGCTGTTTTTGGACTTGTGAGTGGTTGGACTCTTGGCTTGGATAGCTAGCTTGCAAGTAAGCTTTCGTGTCCTCGGTTTAGCCATTTTGTTGTTCCACCATGTCCCATGGGGATGGGCTTATGCATGCTGTGTTACATGCTTTAATATTTTGGAAATGCTGTTGAGTTATTTATGTGCAATGTGCTTTTATGAGATGCATGTGGTGTCCACCTATACGGTAAGCCTGAGTATGTAGTACATACAAGATGGTGAGGCTGTGGGTGAGGTACAGGTAGCGTCCATGTACTCATGTAGGTATAGACGTATTCCTACATTTCTCTGGCCAGTAGATTTGATAAACACACATGGCATGATTAATTGCTGCATCACATGATTTTGGAACTTATATTGTAAATACTGTTTTTGAACTTATATTACACATGTAAGTGAGCTTGGGGTGGAAACTCCTTGAGGACCCCTTGTCTTACTGAGATTTCTGGTTAGAGATCTCACCCCACGTTTAGGGACACTTATTTCAGGATCAGGTAATGTTGAGGGCTCAGGTGGCAGGAGGCCCGAGCTGAGTTGATATGATGATATGCTGACTGCTATTATGTTTTCCGACTGTTGTTTATGTTTTCTGCTGAGTTTATGTTGAGACTGTTTTTGGGCATTGTTGCCTTATTTGGTGAGCATGGGGTTTGTCCATGCCACATGGTTTGACTATTGTCCTTTAATTTAATGTTGTAATTAAAGTATCAGGACTTTGACCCAGGCTACGTGTTGTAGTTCTGTGATTTTAGATACTCACTTATTATTTATATATGAGGTATTCCAGTTAGATGTCTTGCAATTTACATACAGGAAATATTTTATGAAATTGATTAAGTAATCAAGTTGTTTAAGTTTAATGACGTCATAATTGAATTAAAGAAAAAAGTTATTCCGCATTTTAATTAAGCGTGGCTTAATACGATAGTATGTTAACAATCCGGGTTAACACGGGCTGTTACATTTTATGGTATCAGAGCACTTTCTAGGGAAAAGCCTGTATGTATTGCAATAACTTAGGATGTGTCGTTGCGTGTCTACTTTGCGTTCTCTCTGATTGGTGTGTGTTATGATAATGCATATGTGACCACATGGCGTGGGCCTGATCAACTCATTCTTTGTGTAACTTGTGCAGAGTCATGGTGCCACCAAGGAGGAACACTAGTACGAGTGAGGATCAATTGGATCCTATCCTGGCTGCATTGGCTGAGATGCAGGCGGCCCGACTAGCCGACCAGGAAGCCACGAGGTTGGCGAATCAGGCGATGCTGGACGCTATTCGAGATGCGAACCGGCGAGCCACGGCAGAGGTTCTGGAGGAGAACCGGATGGCCAACATGACTATGATGAGGGTCATGTTGGAGGAGTTGAGGGCTGGTCCTGCTGCTGGCCAGTGTCCTCCACCACCTCCACCGCCTCCACCTCCGCCTAGTCAACAGGAGGACACCCAGAGTCAGATGGGTGAGGGCAGTCATTTGACGGGGGCTATGCAGACCATCCCCGTATTTGCTGAGGATCGTGACGAGATCGATCGCCGGCTGAATGCTTTCCGCAAGCATAAGCCACCTACTTTCGACGGATCTTATGATCCCATTGCTGCTGCCAGATGGCTACAGGCGCTGGACAAGATTTTCCGGATCATGCAGTGTACCGATCCGCAGAAGCTGTTGTTCGCCACTTACATGCTGGAGGACGAGGCCCATGAGTGGTGGACCAATCTTTCTCACATCTACGAGATGCAGGGCCATGTGATGACGTGGCCATTCTTCGAGGAGAGCTTTCTGGGTCAGTACTTTCCATATGACTCTCAGGAAAGGAAACAGGGAGAGTTTGACCGTTTGGTACAGGGCTCGTTGTCTGTCGACGAGTACCTGGCCAAGTTTAATGAGCTGGTGAAGTTTGCACACTTCAGGATGACGAGGCCTACTCCTACATTCTTGGCGGCTAAGTTCCGGAGGGGACTTAATGAGGACATTGCCGGACATCTTGCTAGTTCCGCTTCGAGAGACTTCGGGGCGTTGGTACAGCAATGCCGCGACATTGAGGACTACTGCCGTGCGAGTCAGGCAAAGAAGGCCAAGATTGAGGTGCCACAGGGTACCGGCGGTTCCGCTACTTGGAAGAACCGAAATTTTGCAAACAAGGGCAAGGGCAAACAGTTGGCGGCTAAGCAAGCGCCAAATCAGTTTAGAAAGACTGCTACTCAGGGGAACGCAGCTAGACCTCCTGCTCCCAGATGCTCGGGATGCGGGAAGTCACACTTCAGACCGTGTTCTACCGGTCAGTTGATTTGCTTCCGGTGTGGCAAGGAGGGCCACTACTCCAGAGATTGCCCGACGACAAGAGTTGCTGCAGTGCAGGCTGTGCCATTGCAGATGGTTCCTACTGGGGCACCACTCGTGCCACCTACTACGGGGCGAGTTTACACACTTGATCGTCAGCAGTCGGACAGAGCTCCGAACCTGGTTAGATGTACTGTTACCATTGGTGGTTCAGCTGTTGATGTGTTATTTGATTCCGGGGCAACGCACTCTTTTGTTGCTACCCCTATTGCTGTGGGGCTTGAGTTGCCCAGTGATGTGCTTTCTCCACCGATGCGGGTGACCACCGCCACCGGAGAAAAATGTTTGACCTCCACTGTTCATCGCGATGTAGCGTTTCAGTGGGATGGCCGTGACTTCTCGGTAGATCTGATAGGATTGCCGATGGCCAACCTTGAGATTATTCTGGGCATGGATTGGTTGTCCAGAAACTGTGCACTGATTGATTGTTGTGCCAAGAGAGTGGTGATGTCTCCGGGTGGGTCCACAGCCAGTTCCTCACCGTTCATTTCAGTCCTGCAGGCGAGGAGGGCCTTGAGAGTAGGGGCATTCGGCTATGTCATGTTGGGAGGTTTGGTGAGTGGGACACAGGAGGATCTCACTGGCATTCCTGTGGTGAGGGAATTCCTCGAGGTGTTTCCCGAGGAGATTCCTGAGTTTCCACCGCAGTGGGAGATAGAGTTCTCCATCGATTTATTGCCTGGTGTGGGGCCTATATCATTGGCTCCATACCGGATGTCGCCACTAGAGTTGGCGGAGCTGAAGAAGCATATTGAGGAGCTTTCAGCGAAAGATTTTATTCGGCCGAGTGTGTCTCCCTGGGGAGCACCGGTCATTTTTGTGAAAAAGAAAGATGAGACCATGCGGTTGTGCACCGACTACAGACAGTTGAACAAGGTGACAATCAAGAACAAGTACCCTCTTCCACGCATTGATGATTTGCTGGATCAGCTCAGGGGTGCTTGCGTATATTCCAAGATCGACCTCCGGTCCGGTTACCATCAGATACGGGTAAAGCCGGAGGATGTCCCAAAGACAGCGTTTCGCTCGAGGTACAGGCACTATGAGTACTTGGTGATTCCGTTTGGACTCACCAATGCACCCGTAGTGTTCATGGACTACATGAACAGGATCTTCCAGCCGTACCTGGATCAGTTTGTGATCGTCTTCATTGACGACATCTTGATTTACTCCAAGACGGAGGAGGAGCATACTGAGCACTTGAAGATTGTTTTGCAAGTGTTGAAAGAGAAAAAGCTATATGCTAAGCCGTCGAAATGCGAGTTTTGGCTCAAGGCGGTGAAATTTCTGGGTCATGTGATTTCTGCTAATGGAGTTGCAGTTGATCCTAACAAGATTGAGGCCGTGATGGACTGGGAGAGGCCCAAGACGGTTACAGAAGTGAGAAGCTTCTTGGGTTTGGCAGGCTACTATAGGAGGTTCATAGAAGGATTCTCCAAGATGGTGCTACCGATGACTCGCCTTACCCGAAAGGAGACTCCATTCGTGTGGACACATGAGTGTGAGGAGTGTTTCCAGGAGTTGAAGGAGAGACTGACTACTGCTCCGGTGTTAGTTCTTCCTGATCCTGCGGAACAGTTTGAGTTGTACTGCGATGCCTCTGGTAAGGGGTTAGGCTGTATGCTGATGCAGAAAGGGAAAGCGGTTGCTTACGCTTCAAGACAGTTGAAACCTCATGAGGAGAACTACCCGACTCACGACTTGGAGTTGGCAGCCATTGTTTTTGCTTTCAAGATTTGGAGGCATTATCTGTTTGGCATGAAGTTTGCTGTATTCAGTGATCACAAGAGCCTGAAGTATCTGTTTGACCAGAAGGAGTTGAACATGAGACAGCGAAGATGGATGGAGTTCTTGAAGGACTACGACTTTGAGTTGAGGTACCATCCTGGCAAGGCCAATGTGGTAGCCGATGCTTTGAGTCGGAAATCTGTGAGCTTATCCAGCTTGATGATGAACGACTACGAGGTAATTGAAAAGTTCAGAGACTTGAGAGTGAACTCCTTGTTTGGGGGTGCACTGCTTGAAATGGAAATAGCAGAAGTGATTAATGAGCTGATGGAAAAGATTAAAGAGGCGCAAGTGCAAAGAGAGTGCCTTGATTATGTGAAGAACCAGGACGGTGTGTCTTGGAACGAGGACGGATTGCTGCTGTTCCAGAAGAGGATTGTTATTCCTCGAGGGCCATTGACCGAGGAGGTTATGGCAGAGGCTCATAAGGGCCGGTTCACTATCCACCCTGGTGCTACGAAAATGTATCAGGACTTAAAAATGAATTTTTGGTGGCCGGGCATGAAGAAGGACGTAGCGGTCTACGTGTCCAAGTGTTTGATATGTCAGAAAGTGAAGATCGAGCACCAGAAACCGTCTGGTAAACTTCAACCTCTTGAAATTCCACAGTGGAAGTGGGAGAGTATTTCCATGGACTTCGTGGTGGGATTGCCTAAGACTCAGGCTGGTTGTGACTCTATCTGGGTCATTGTGGACAGATTGACCAAGTCTGCCCATTTTCTTCCAGTGAAGGTGAGCTTCACTACAGAGCAGTTGGCCAAGCTTTATGTCCGCGAGATTGTGAGGCTTCACGGGGTGCCCGAGAGTATCATCAGTGATAGGGACCCGAAGTTCACATCTCGGTTCTGGGAGGCGCTGCAGGAGCCTTTTGGTACGCAGTTGAGATTGAGTACCGCCTATCACCCTCAGATTGACGGACAGACTGAGCGGACCATCCAGACATTGGAGGACATGTTGAGAGCTTGCACGTTGGAGCAGGGTTCTGCATGGGATAGGTACCTTCCGTTGGTAGAATTCTCGTACAACAACAGTTTTCATGCTAGTCTGGGCATGGCACCCTACGAGGCGCTGTATGGTAGGAGGTGTCGGACTCCTACCTGCTGGTCTGAGGTTGGAGATAAAGAACTATTTGGCTTGGACTTTGTCCAAGATACTACCATACAGATCCAGATGATCAGGGAAAAGTTGAAGCAGGCGCAGAATCGCCAGAAAAGCTACTATGATGTCAAGCATCGACCACTGGAGTTCAGTGAGGGTGAGCACGTGTTTGTGAAACTTTCACCTGTCACCGGTGTTGGACGGGCACTCGGAGTGAGGAAGTTGAGCCCGCGATTCATTGGGCCCTACCAGATCCTTGGTAGAGTAGGACCAGTTGCCTATCGACTCGCCTTACCTCCGAAACTAGCCAACATCCACGACGTGTTTCACGTGTCTCAGCTTCGAAAGTACATAGCAGACCCTTCGCACGTGGTGCAGCCGGATGATGTGGAAGTTTGGGAGAACCTAAAGACTCCCGTCGGACCACTCAAGATTCTCGATCGAGGCGAGAAACAGCTTAGGAGCAAGATCATTCCGATGGTCAAGGTGCAGTGGACTGGGCGTAGTCCCGAGGAGTGCACGTGGGAGCGAGAGGATGAGCTTCTCCGACAGTATCCCGACTTTCGAGACAGGTATGTTTCTGATTTTGAGGACAAAATCCTTAAAAAGGTGGGGTGAATGTAAGAACCCGCACCGTTAATTAAGGTAATTAGTAAATTAATTAGGATAATTAGGAAATAATTCCATAATTGACCCTAATAATTATTAATGGGCTTAGATAATTATACTGAGTGAGTGAAAATGCTGAAAGTCGCTTTTCGGAAGAAAAGCGCAGATACCGGTTCTGCTACTCGGTATAAATGCGTACCGGAAAAGTATCCCGGAAAATTATAACGAATGCATGATAATTACTAGAATATTATGTAGGACTTGTAAAACAAGTTTCAAGTCAAAATAACGTAATCTGATGCCAGAACTGATACTGGCTATGGAAAAGCGCGTACCGGAAAGGTGCTCCGAAAAATAAAATAAAAATATGAAAAATCTTAGAAAAATGTCTAGGTCTAGATTCCAAAGTTTGAGATCAAGATCTTTTACTTTGCTATTAAGGCTAATATTGCGTGTTTAAGTGGCTTTGGCTATATATATGCATGTTAAGGGCACATTGCCCTAGAAAACCAACTTCCTGCGTGGCTGCTTGTGGGCTGGTCAGCTGGAGCTTTGCTTTTGAGCTCTCTTCTCCACCTTGAGGCCAAGTTACTACCTTTCTTGATCTCCTTCACATTCTCCTTCTTGTAAACACTTGTGAGTGGCTTTGTGAGTGTGGGAGGTGGTATTTCCAGAATGTTGAGTTGCTGGTTGTGAGGTTTTTGGTTCTGAGTTTGAGAGTTGGAAGGAGAGCCATCTTGTTCTTGAGTGGTGAAGCCTCAAAGAGCTTCCTTTGTGTTGAAAGGGCCAAGCTTTGCACCATTTTCGTACACCTTGGTGTGGCCTGAGTTGAGGAGCTTGTGGAGAGCTCCAAGAGCTTCATACCTCTGTCCATTTCTGTCTTAAGCCTTGGGGTAAGTTATCTCACCATGATCATGAGTTTATCTTGCTTAAAGGTGGTGTCTTGGCATGTAAAAGGTTAAAATGAAGTAACCAACACCTAAGTGAACTTGTATATGCTTAAAGATGCATGCTTTAACGTGTACATGTGTTAAAAGTTGGATCTTTGGGTTGGATATTCACGAAATACAGAAACTGCATTCTGTCGTGAGATATCCGGATATTTGTCGAACAGATATCCGGATATCAGTATCCGGATATGGTATCCGGATATTGATATCCGGATATGGGATCTGGGTATCCGGATATGGCATATCCGGATATGTCCAGTGTGATATCCGGATATGGCATATCCGGATATGTCCCTTCTGATATCCGGATATCCTGGGTTCTCACAGAACAATAGCCGTGCTGTGTGAACAGTAAGCTAGTGGGTGTGTGTGGACCCAAGTTTAAGGAAGTTGAACTTCTGTAATTAATGAACTAAGTCAGAACCATATGATTAAGGGCTTATGGCTTTGTTGGAAGCCTTAAGACGTAA
Source organism: Gastrolobium villosum (assembly GCA_032173675.1). Lineage (NCBI taxonomy): Eukaryota > Viridiplantae > Streptophyta > Magnoliopsida > Fabales > Fabaceae > Gastrolobium > Gastrolobium villosum. The sequence continues at coordinate 23,675 of JAVKPL010010132.1, read as the reverse complement.
AACGTAAAGGAAAGGCGTAGTCTTTAAGTTGTATGCTTGTGATGCATAAATATTGATGTATTATTGGTCCATATCACATTGTGATACTGCTGTTTTTGGACTTGTGAGTGGTTGGACTCTTGGCTTGGATAGCTAGCTTGCAAGTAAGCTTTCGTGTCCTCGGTTTAGCCATTTTGTTGTTCCACCATGTCCCATGGGGATGGGTTTATACATGCTGTGTTACATGCTTTAATATTTTGGAAATGCTGTTGAGCTATTTATGTGCAATGTGCTTTTATGAGATGCATGTGGTGTCCACCTATACGGTAAGCCTGAGTATGTAGTACATACAAGATGGTGAGGCTGTGGGTGAGGTACAGGTAGCGTCCATGTACTCATGTAGGTATAGACGTATTCCTACATTTCTCTGGCCAGTAGATTTGATAAACACACATGGTATGATTAATTGCTGCATCGCATGATTTTGGAACTTATATTGTAAATACTATTTTTGAACTTATATTACACATGTAAGTGAGCTTGGGGTGGAAACTCCTTGAGGACCCCTTGTCTTACTGAGATTTCTGGTTAGAGATCTCATCCCACGTTTGGGGACACTTATTTCAGGATCAGGTAATGTTGAGGGCTCAGGTGACAGGATGCCCGAGCTGAGTTGATATGATGATATGCTGACTGCTATTATGTTTTCCGACTGTTGTTTATGTTTTCTGCTGAGTTTATGTTGAGACTGTTTTTGGGCATTGTTGCCTTATTTGGTGAGCATGGGGTTTGTCCATGCCACATGGTTTGACTATTGTCCTTTAATTTAATGTTGTAATTAAAGTATCAGGACTTTGACCCAGGCTACGTGTTGTAGTTCTGTGGTTTTAGATACTCACTTATTATTTATATATGAGGTATTCCAGTTAGATGTCTTGCAATTTACATACAGGCAATATTTTATGAAATTGATTAAGTAATCAAGTTGGTTAAGTTTAATGACGTCATAATTGAATTAAAGAAAAAAGTTATTCCGCATTTTAATTAAGCGTGGCTTAATACGATAGTATGTTAACAATCCGGGTTAACACGGGCTGTTACAAGGTGCAAGCGGTGTTCCTTGTACTCATGTGGGTTTAGACGTATTCCTGCATTTCTCTGGCCAGTAGATTTGATAAACACACATGGCATGATTATCTGCTGCATTGCATAGTTTTGGAACTTATATTGTAAATACTGTTTTTGAACTTATATTACACATGTAAGTGAGCTTGGGGTGGAAGATCCTTGAGGACCCCTTGTCTTACTGAGATTTCTTGTTTAGAGATCTCACCCCACGTTTGGGGACGCTTATTTCAGATTCAGGTAATGTTGAGGGCTCAGGTGGCAGGAGGCCAGAGCTGAGTTGATGTTATTATGACATGCTGACATGCTGGATGTTGACTGCTGTTTATGTTTTCCTTTTACGTTTCATGTAATTAGGCTTCTCACAAAGCCATAAGCCCTTAATCCCTTTGATTCTGACTTAGATTCATTATTACATAAGTCCACATTAACCAATCATGGGCCATATCCGAATATTTGTCGGGGCCATATCCGGATATCTCCAACCCCATATCCGGATATCAATATCCGGATATTAATATCCGGATATTTCGTGACAGAATGCAGATTCTGCATTTCACGAAGATATCCTCCAAAGGTTGCCTTTTTAAGGTTTCCAGACGTTCAAACATGCACTTTTAAGTGTGTTTCACCTTACCAACCTTAAGTTATCAAGTTTCACTAATTACATGCATCAAGATTCAATATTTCCAAAGAAAATTCAAGAACAAAGGGGGTGAAGCTTACCCAAGGTTCAAAACTCAGAAAGAGGTGCTCTTGGAGCTCACCAATCAGCCCCCAAAGTTCTGTCTCCCAAGGTACACAGAAATGGTGATCAAAGGTTGGTTCTTTGCACAAAAGATGGCTCCTTGAAGTTCAAAATTCCATCACAAAGACTTCAATAACTTAAACCAAAAAGTCAGCTTCCACACCTCACACTCAGTAGTTAAAACTCAGAAATGGAGTAGCCTCATATGCACCCAAGGCTTGCTCTCACCTATTCAAGGTATTTTGGTGAAAGAACTAGAAGAAAATGCTCTCTTGAAGGTTTCTATGGAGGTGGAAGAGGGTGGCTGGTTGGAGCGTCAGGAAATGACTCACGTAGGAATGCAAAAATTTAGCCCTAGGATTATGTGCCAAGCCTTTATATAGCCCACTTAAGTTTTAATTATACTGTATTAGCGCTAATAGCTACGCTTAGCATTTTAATCCCAAACTTAGGATTCTGAACCTAGCCATTTTTCTTAGATTTTTCATATTTTTATCATAATTTCTCACAAGACTTTTCCCGTACGCGTTTTCACGTTGTCGGTATTAGTTCTGACACCAATACTCATTATTATGACTTCAAACTTGATGTTCTTGACTTAAATATTATTCTAGGAATATTCATCTACTCAATATAATTTATTGGGATACTTCATCGGTACGCATTTATACCGTGAAGCAGAACCGGTATCTGCACTTTTCCTCAGAAAAGTGACTTTCAGCATTATTAATCACTTGCCATAGTTATTTAAGCATTCTCATAATTATTAGGGTCAATTATGGAATTATCTCATTAATCTCGTAATCTATTAATTAATCTCCTAAACTAACGGTGCGAGTTCTTACTGTAATCTTTTTATTCCATTTATACCTCATTTTAAATTTTTAATTCAAATTTTAATTATTAACCTAATACTCTTCTCTCCTCACTTCTCTTACACTATTTACCTTTTCTCTAGCAGTGCAGAGAATACCATCCAGAGAAAGAAATAAGTGTTATCAAAAATACATCCATAAGGAAAATTTGGACTCATTTTATAACTATCCAGAGAAAGAAATAAGTGTTATCAAAAATACATCCATAAGGAAAATTTGGACTCATTTTATAACTAAGGTATGAAACTTAGCCCGAGAACCTGACGATTCTTTTTTGTTCAAGTCTTAGATTTTTTTTTTTATTTTACTTTTCTTGAAAAATTAACAATAGCATCTTATTAGAAGCATATTCTAGATTCCTTTTTTTTTTTTATATAAAAAAAGACACTTCAACTTCATTGAAAACCTAATTTTTTTGTTCTATTTATATCAGCATCTAAAATTTTTCATTCCAATTTTAAATCTTAACCTAATACTCTTCTCCCGACCCTTATCTGACATTGTTTCCCCTTTTCCCCATCGGCGTATAAAATACCTTCTCGAGATCAGGGATAAGTTTCATCCATCATAGAAGAACCTTGATCTACTCAAGTCTCATTTTGATAACTAAGGTAGGAAGCGTAGCCCCAAATCGTGATTATATTCCCTTTTGTGGGCTCCTTGTTGTTACTTTTGTTTTCCTTAATTTTCTTTTATTTCCTCAAATAAAAAAAATCATTTTATCAAAGCTTCGAGATGCATCTTCTAGTTTCTTTTTCTTTTTCTCTCTAAAAAAATTTACTAACTTTATCGAAAATGTAATTTTTTGTCCACTTATATCCTTATTTAAGATTTTTAATACAGATTTAAACTCCTAACCTAATACTCTTCTCTCGATATCTCTCTCACATTATTTCCCCTTTCCCAGCGGCGCACAGAATACCATCTAAAGAATAGAGTTCGAGTATCATTGAACATAAGGTATGAATCTCAGCCCTACAATCAAGGTAGGAAGCTTAGCCCCAAATCTTGATTGTATTCTTTTTGTGGGCTCCTCTTTGTTAGTTTTGTTTCCCTCAATTTTTTTTCCTCAAGTAAAAAAACTGTTTATCAAAGCTTAGAGATGCATCTTCTAGTTTCTCTCTCTCCAAAAAAACACATTGACTTTATCGAAAATGTAACTTTTTGTTCATTTATAACCTCATTTAAAATTTTTAATTCAGTTTGAACTCCTAACCTAGTACTCTTATACCGACATTTTTCTCACATTATTTTCCCTTTTCTAGCCGTGCATAGAATATCATCTAAAGTATAGAGGTTGAGTTTCATCCAACATAAGAATAATTTGGATCTACTCAAATCTCATTTAATAATTAAGATGTGAATCTTAGCCTCAAAACCAGCTATGTTTCTTTTAGTTTCCACCTCTCTCTTACTTTTGTTTCCTTCAAATGCCATTTCTTATCAAAGCATACTCTAGTTTTTCTTTTAGTTTCCACCTCTCTTTCACATTATTTTCCCAAATTTAATACTTTATATTTATTTTCACTTTTGTATGGTGATGATTTCCCATATTTAATGCTTTCATTTTAAATATGGGGAATCATGACCATACAAAGATGAAAATAAATATAACCATTGAATCAAGATAATCGATCTAACTGTGAGATTGATTGGTAGTCACTTGGTAGTAACATAGCTTGGTTGTCACAATACCCTTCCCCTTCATTTATATCTTCATTTACAATTTTTGATTAATATTCATTTTTCCCCTTGTAAATCCGCAGGAAATAGATCAACCCATTGCAATGTTAGCAATTCCCCAAGAAAAAATAATTCAGAAACAACAAGATCTTTTCTCAAGTTAAAAGGAATTGGTAGATCTTCTCCAAGCTTAAGCGAGGAGCTAAAAGCTTATTCCAATCTTCGGAAGTTCTCCTTCGATGAGCTTATGTTGGCAACAAGCTACTTTAAACCTCAGAATTTCCTTGGTGAGTGTGGATTTGGATGGGTTTACAAAGGTTGGATCAGTGAGAATGAGAACTCTTCAGCAAGACCTGGAATGGGGCTTTCAATTGATTTGAAGACTCATAACCAGAATGGAATTCAGGGCCATAGGGAATGGCTTGTAAGTTACCATGCTAACCCTAACTATAATCAACTACTATTTCTTTTTTAGGCAAAGTGCTATGATTTCCATCACTGAATGTTTGTTCACTGTTTCATGTATAATTGCAGGCTGAAGCTAATTATCTTGGGGATCTCCTTCATCCAAATCTGGTTAAATTGGTTGATTTTTGCATTGATGGTGATGAGAGGTTGCTATATGAGTTTATCCCTCGAGTAAGCTCGTAGAATCATCCGTTTAAAAGTATAGCTTTCAATTTATGTAACATTTGGGTATTTATTACATTAATAATTTAGGGACAAGATATACTTAACACAAAATTTCTTTTACCACCTTCATAACCAACCTAATCACTATTGATTTCTACCAACCTAACGGTTATAATTTATTGGATTGATTGAGAATTAATAATTAATTAATAAATGCTACTTAATAACTTTCAATAAATTATAACCGTTAGATTGACAGAAATCAACGGTGATTAGATTAGTTGTAAAGATGGTAAACTTTTTTGGTAATTAATATATATTTCCCTTATTTAGAATTTGTGATTTAGAATTTATTTAGATCAACTTGTCTTTACTTAGTGACATTTTATCTCTCTTTCTTTCTCTTTCATTTTTTCTCTCTCTCACAACTCTTTTATTTTTTTATTTTATTTATTTTTAAGTCAAAGTCCGTCCTCTCTTACTCTCTATGTAGTAGAACATTCAGTCTATTTCATTTATCTTTCATCCTTTCATATTAAAATTTCACATGAGAAATTTTTTTATCTTTCTTTATCAATAATAATTGAACCCGATTTGTTTAATGAATGTTAAGATAGAAATAGATACACAAAAATCACCTAACCAGACCGTATAAATTTTTTACATGAGGGGATCCCCTCCATTCTTTCTTTCCCATCTCTCTCTCTCTCTCTTCACCAAAGCCAGGGTCTGATTTTGTTTGCTTCTGGTGCATTGGCCTATGCAACATCTTCTCTTGCTTATGGGTGTAAGTGTCACGTGTTGTAGTGTGACAGTGACAATGCTCAATATAAACTACACTTCTAGCCTTCATTGGACTCACCACTTTTCTCATATTCAATCTCTTTGTACTTTCCATAACTTTCTAATTCCCAAGTTCTCTCTCTGTTCTAGTACCAAACACCCTCTCTCTCTCTCTCAGGTGATGCTTTTCTTGCCTTCATTTTCATGTCTTTTTTTTTTAATGTATCAAAATGTTCCAAATCTGATTTTCCCATGTGGGATTTGTTCATCTTCTGTTCTCATGATGAACTTCTCTCTGTTCTGGAATGGTTCTACATTTGTTAATTTTTTGCTTTTGGTTTTTGCATTTGGAGTTTTTGCATTTGGTTTTTATGCCAAGGTTCTTTACATGGTATCAAAGCCTCGCCGTTCCCCACTTTCTCTTGTGGACTCTCTTAGCACAAGTGGGTTGGGCCTGTTGCATCATCCACTCTTTAAACCCAATGGGCTCTCGTGTGAGGGGGCGTGTTGAGATATATAGTCTCACATTGGTTGTATGTACAACTAATGTGGAGTTTATAAGGCCTTGGGCACTCCCACCATTTGAACTAGTTTTTGGGGTGGTGTATCACATGGTTCTTTACATCTATATCTATCATTTTTTTCTACTACTCGGTGCACTCTCCCATTCTTTCTTTTATTTTTTTTATTTTTTATTTTTATTTTTCGTTTTATTTTTCTATTTGAGTTTTTGTGTTGAAGTTTATATGTCTACAGTTAAGGCTTTCGAGTTGAAGATATGGCAAGTCCTCGTGGAATGAACGTTTGGAGCTTCAAATGTGGAAAAGTATGAGGAAAGAAACAACAAAAACAACAAAAACTAACAACAACAACAACAGAGGTATTGAAGGACAAAGTTCACGGTTTTGGTGGAAACTAAGGTTTTTGTCAAGTTGCGTGGCTTTGCGGTTTAAAGCTGAAGGAGGCTCTCCTCTATGGCGCAATAACAAAAAAGATGGTATTCTACATATACCTTGTTTAACTATTATTGTTAGAGTTTGCATCATTTTTTAATTTTAATTAATAATTCACTTTTATTATATACTTATAATAGGTGCAGTGTTTGTTTATTATTTTTGATTTTAATGGAATTGTTTAGCCATTATTACTTTTTGTGATGGCATGACTCTTTATACTTAAATCTCATTCTCAAGTGTCACAATTATGTTATGAACTGATATCTTTTTTCCCCCTTGTAAATCAGAAGAAACTAGATCAACAATAACCAATGACAATGCTAGAGAGAAACCAGGTGCTTCTCCTCTATCCCCAAGAAACAATAATCCAAGAAGAGCAAGATCATCTCCCAAGTTAAAAGGAATTGCTACATCTTCTTCAAGCTTAAGCGAGGAGCTAAGTGCTTATTCCAATCTTCACAAGTTCTCCTTCAATGAGCTCAAGGTGGCAACAAGCAATTACAAACCTCAAAATTTGCTTGGTGAAGACTCATAACCAGAATGGACTTCAGGGTCATAGGGAATGACTTGTAAGTTACTATGCTAAATAATTAACCTTAAATATAAACTATTTTATTTTTGCAAAGTTCTATGATTTACATCACTTAATATATGTTCACTGTTTCATGTATAATTGCCGGCTGAAGTTAATTATCTTAGGGAACTCCGTCATCTAAATCTAGTTAAATTGATTTTTTATTGCATTGAAGATGAAAAAAGGGTACTAGTATATGAGTTCATGCTTCGAGGAAGCTTGGAGAATCATCAGTTTAAGAGTATACATTCAAATTTTTATTATATCATTTTTTTAGAATTTATTAAAGAAATGAGAAAGAAAAGGGACTCTGTTAATGACTGTATACTATAGAATACCAGAGAATAAGTAATAATAATATAATGTCACTTATTTGTAGGATCTTTGCCTCTTCCTTGGAATCACATAATGAAAGTTATGCTTGGTGTTGCAAAGCACCTTGCATTTCTGCATGAGGGAGCTCAGAGGCTAGTGATATTTTGAGACTAGGGAATTTTTTTGATGATGAACTCATTCTGAGGCGATACTAGTTAGCTCCATGGTTGGAGGAGCCTACATGTAAACCCTGAAATGAGAGGGAAGAACAAGATGAGACTTTGCAATCAGGCAAATAGTGCAATACTTCAACCACTTCACTCATCCGAGGTCTTGCTTTTGGGTCACAAAATAGATAATGAGTAGTGAACTCCATTGAATTATAAGCTCCTTTGTATGATTTTTGATCACCGTAGCCCTTATTTAATAATTAATTATCAAATTGACATTTATTATAAATTACTTCAAAAATTTAACCTCTTCAGAAAATATAACACTAATCTTTGACCGTTGACCATGAAGCTTACCTGGGTATCCCCTTACCTACCCGAGTATTTTTTTGAAAATTTTACCCATCTTGAATAGTCAAAGAATACCCTAATATATTTCAACTAGGAAAATGCTTGAATTATTTACCCGCGTAGGCAGGCGGCTACATGGGGTAAATTTCGCGTAATACTTAGTGCTGCCATTGCATAGAATATTGAGGATAACACCTTGGAAAACAAAGTAATAGTTAGACAGTTGGAATGCGCTGGATTGAAGATGACTTAGACGTCCTTCCTGCTTCTCCAGAGCACTCTCTAGTGCTTTAATTTCTCTGTCTAGCCTTTTCATGTGTTTTTTTGTCTGCTTTTTCCGATCATCATGGTCTTGATCACTGCTGCTGTGGCTGTTTGGCATGAGTGGTGTAACAGCCCGTTGTACACCGGTATTGTTAACATTGATTATGATATTAAGCGCAGTTACAATCACAGTGATTAGGTTAATTAAATTACGGGCAAATTTTTCTTTTAACATATTCCTTTTCTTTTACATCAATACATTCTCCGTAATCAATTAAAACCACACTATAATTGTAAATGCCATTTGCGGAATCATACACTTTCTAACATCATAAATCTTTCCTTTTATTCAATTCATTTAAACTCACCATCTTACTCTCTCATTTTACCAAGTTGTAGTCCTTTACATTGTCTACGCGTGGTTTCAAACCACGTATCATTTGGAGTTCTACCCATCAAGTTACGCCTCTTTCTTTTAGTCTAGAAAAACTGAATTTTCGAAAATTACACTGTGGTAATCGATTACCAGTGGGTGGTAATCGATTACCACCTGTCAAAAATGAGGCAGTAGCCAATTTTCTCATTCCTCTGTTCTGGTAATCGATTACCAACTTTGGGTAATCGATTACCTCACATGGTAATCGATTACCAAAGGCCAGTAATCGATTACCAGTGCAGACAGTAGCCAATTTTTCGTCCCCTGTTGCATGGTAATCGATTACCATGCTTGGGTAATCGATTACTATGCAGCAAAATGACAGATTACAGCAGTTTTGAGCCCCAAAAAGGGTGTGTAATCCATCCCTAACCCCTTGGTACTCCACATAACACATAATCATGTCCTAATGTTGGCTCTAGGCCCTTCCATCATGCATTTTCCTTAAGTTTAAACATCATTTACAAGGTTCTCAAATAATGGCCATTTACAAGTACATATGGACCATTTTTACAACATTACTCATCAAGACTTCAAGGCTATGAATGTGGCAATGGACAAGTCCCATGCTCACTCAAAATATACAGTTATCCAAGCCATGAATAATAAAACATAACAAGACTTAGCATATGACCATGAACACTAACAAAAGCATGGAAATGACATCATGCAATATGTTCATGACCTAAGTCTCAAAATACTAATGGTATGCTATGTGCACTCCATAAACTCCTCCAAAAGGTCATGCAATCCAATGCACCGCATGCCACTCCAACGTCCACTATACGGGCTTCTTGCCCGAAACTCCTCCCGGCTCATAGTGACCTGAAATGTGGTCCCCCAAACACGGGGTGAGATATACGGATATATCTCAGTAAACCAATGGAGCTAGAGGCTCTCTCCACTCCATGGCTCACTAAAATGTATCAAAATGACATAATATGACATGCAAGTAAAACAGTATCACCATCCACCTGGAGACACCCAAGAACATCCACTCATGGATTCATGTTCAAGGACTCCATCATATAACTCCTGAGACAGTCCTGGCGCCTCTCCCATGGTTGAGAAGACTCCATGGCAATACCCAACCGGAACTCCTCATGAGCCCTATCCGGCGGACGTCCCACGTTTGGATCATCCTGGCGCCGCTCCCAGAGTCGACTCCACGGCAATACCCGACTGACATTCTCACAAGGATGAATCCAGCGGATGTCCAAACTCCACTCGTCAACTGGCCAGTGACCACACAATTTTCACACAATACAAGCAATATGCATACAAGCACACAAACACATCATGTCATCACTACATAATCCAACCACAACCTTCCTCTAGGTGTGGTGGAGCTCACTAGGGATTAAACCCAAGTTCCAAGAGTTTACCTTAACACGAGCAATCCGTTCCAAACGTATGCTCCAATTTACTTTTCACAATTCCAACCGTGTGAGGCACCCTACAACAATCATCAAATCCAGATTACACCAAAACTCATTTTTCATGAAAATTCCTCAAATTCCTCTAAGTTAAAAACCTATATTTTTCACCAAAAATTAACATAGCATTTCTAGCTTACAAACATGATTCTAAGGCCTTTTCATCTAATAACATTTTTCCATTTGGGCTCTCTATCATCACACATCTAAAATCAAAGCTTTGAACACAAATTCATAGATCTAAGAAATCAACCATCAAAAGACCACAAATATACTTACAATGTGTTGTATGATCACCACCAAGGCTTCACTAAACCATTTGAAGCTCAAAACTCCAAGAAATCTCCAAAAACACTAATGGGTCGAATCTGAGTTGCTCAAAAACGCGGCCAAGGAGGTGGATTCAAGGCTTCTAAGTGCTACCAATGGCTTTGGAAGGTTGTTTACGATAGATTTCAACACCAAAATCAAGCGATTCGGTGGAGAAACGAAGAAATGGGAAGAAATGTGAAGAATGGTGGTTTTTGGCCTTTTGCAGGGGAAGGAGCGCGCATAAAAGGGAGAAAGGAGGAGGAAAGAAGAAGAAAAAGGAGGTGGGCCAAGTGACTTCGGTCACACGGGTCCCACATGCGATCTAACTTTAACTCCGATAAAAATTCCGATCACAATTCCTTAATCTAAATATTTTTCCAGTCCATGACATATTTTTATTTCTCGAAAATATTGATAAAAATTTCACACCTATCGGTACACTCACACCTCAGTATTTTAACACTAAAAATTCACTATTCATCAATTTTTCCCAAATTTGACTATTTACTCAATTTTTCGCCCTGATTCCATTTTCAGCATTATTTTTGTCATTTGAAATCTCTAACTCAGTATTTAAGCCTCCTAACACACGGTTGGCAGTTTACCGTTTTGCCCTTTTTGCCCTTTTTGGCCATAATCCTTGGATTTTCACTAATCCATAAATTTTCATTTCTCAATATATCATTAGAATACACATTTAAATATTTGAGGTGTTATAAGTGGCTTGTTGAGGGAGAAGCTATAAGAACTTGTTTTCAGTGTAAGGGAGGATGAAAAATGAAGTAAACTTCATGATTTGTTTTAAGTCAATGGGTGGTTGTTGGAATTATAAATAATGATTTTTATATTAATTCCTTTCCTTAATTTTTTTTAGTATTACCATGTCAGTTGTTTAAAGGAAACTAGTAGCTCATAGACTAAGTATTACCATATTAATCTTTATGCAAATTAATTGCTAAAGGACGTTTTTTTTAAGAATAATTTTTCTTTTATTGTTTTTTGGTTCTTCGGTTCATCTTCTCGTTTGATCATTGATGAAACAAATTTTCGCTGAAAACATAATTTGCAAAACAGCCAAATAGCAGTGCCAACTGTTTGACCGTTTGCCCGGGTAGCCGCTTCCTTATCCGGATAAATAATTTAAGCATTTTCACAGTTATTGAAATATACCAGGTTATTCCCTTGACTACTACTAGAAAAAACCTGTATAGTGATGGAATTGTAATGTAAATTCCTTCGCTAATTTCATTCTCGCTACTAATTTCCATCGCAAATTCCCTCGCAAAATCGTTTGTGAGAGAATTTGCGACGGAAAGTAGTAGCGAGGATAAAATTAGCGAGGGAATTTCCATTGCAATCCGTCGCTATACAGGTTTTTTCTAGTAGTATACTCGGATAGGGTAAAATTTTCAAAAAATATCCGGGTAGGGAGGGGATACCTGGGTAGGCTACATGGTCAACGATCAAACAGAGGTAGATTGGTGTTATGTTTTTTTGGGAGGTTAAATTTTTGAAATAATTTATAATCAATGTCAATTTAATAATTAATTATTAAATAAGGAACACAATGCTAAAAAAGCCTCCCTTTATATGAGAAATGAGCTTGAAGTTGATGTCCCATTAATTTGAAGTAGCTATTTATTTTTGTTGTGTTGATGTCCCATTGAGTTGTGCTCGAGTTGACCTTTTTTCTGAAATATACTCGGGTATCAAGTCCTATATTCGAGTATTTCATGCAATCAACGATAAAACAAGGACAAATGACTAATATGTTTTGGTAGGGGACAAGATCATAATTTTTATTAATTAGGAACATAATGGTTAAAATACCAAGCTGAGCCCCCAAACTTGATTATATTCCTTTTTTTTGCCTCTCTCTTTCTTTCATTTACTTCAAATAATTCTTTTGTTTTTCTCAAAAAAGAAAAATAGCTTCTTATCAAAACTTTTTTTTTAAAAAAAAACTTGTTAGTTTATAGATTACTTCTTTTATTTATATTTTGAATTTAATTTTTCATTTCCATTTTAACTCTTTTTTTTAAGATATTCAAATCGGTTCATCGTTTTGTGACTAGTTCGATTCGGGGAGGGTTCCGAAATTAAGACTTTAAATCATTTTCCAAAAATAATACTGGGAGGATCGAACACGTTAACTCTTAATATAAATTTTTTCTCCAACACCTCTCTCACATTATATTACTCCCCCTTTCCCTAGCGACACACAAAACAAAATGTTTGGTTTTGTTCCCACCTCTTTATTTTTTTGGTTTTCCTCAAACATTTTTTATATTTTTCTAATAATAATATATTAATAATAATAATAATAATAATAATAGTATAGTAGCTTTGCACAAGCATATTCTAGATTCTATTATTGTATAAAAAAATAGCATCCTTATCAAAAACATAACTTTTTTATACTTTTGATATCCTTGTTTTAAATTTTTAATTCCAATTTTAACTCTTAACATAATACTCATCTATGGATACTTCTCTTATTATTTCCCACTTTTACAAGTGACAAAAAATACATTCCATAGATTAGTGGTCGAGTTTCAACCAACATAGGATGAATTTCAATCTACTAAAGTCTCATTTGATATCTAAGGTAGGAAACCTAGCCCAAAAATCCGACTGTATTTCCTTTTATTCCCATCTCTCTATTACTTTTGTTTTCTTAAAAGAAAAAAGGAAAATAATCTTCTATTTAAAGCTTCTAAAGCATTTTCTAGTTTTTGTTTTAACACAATAGTTTTATTGAAAACATATTTTTTTGTTCTATTTATATCCCCATTTTAAATTTTAAATTTTAAATTTAAATCTTTACTCCTAACCTAATATCTCTTTTCCAACAATTCTCTCACATAATTCTCCTCTTTTCTCAGCAGCACATATAATACCATCCGCATAATATAAATTTAGTTCCATCCAACATAGGGAGAATTCGGATATACTTAAGTCTTATTTGATAACTAAGGTAGGAAGCTTATGCCTAAAATCTTACTAAATTCTTTTTTGCTCCTGCCTTTCTATGACTTTTATTTTACTCGAATTTTTTTTGATTTCCTAAATAAAACTTGTTCTCAATGCTTTCAAAAGTGTAAGAACGTGTACCGTTAGATTAGGAAGTTAATTAATTAATTATGAGTTTAAAGGAATAATTCCATAACTGACCTTAAATAATTATGGTAAGTTAAGAATAATTAATATAAGAGTTTAATAACACTGAAAGTCTCTTTTCTGACGAAAAGTGCAGATACCGGTTCTGCTCCACGGTATAAGTGCGTACCGATGAAGTATCCCGAAAAATTATATTAAGTGCATAATATTCCTAGAATAATATATAGGACTAGTATGTTAAGTTTCAAGTCAAAATAATGAGAATTGGCGTCGGAACTGATACCGGCTACGTAAAAGCGCGTACCGGCAAAGTGTTGCGAAAAATAAAATAAAAATATGAAAAATCCTATAAAATGGCTAGGTTTAGAATCCAAATTTTGGGATTAAAATGCTAAGCGTAGCTATTGGTGCTAATACATTGCGATTAAAACTTAAGTGGACTATATAAAGACGTGACACAAGTTTCTAGGTCAGAAACTTAGCATCTCCACGTGAGAATTTTTGAAGTTTTGGAGTAGCCACCCTTACCACCCTTTTTGTAACATCCCATGTAATTAGTAAAACTTATAAGTGCTATAAGGATATAGGTGCATGAGTAGAATTCGAAATTTTGGTTAATGTATATGTGGCTTGCGAATTATATGACTATTTCCCTAGGGTGGAACTAAAGTAAGTTAGAGAAGCATTTAAATTACAATGAAAGGAGAGTACTTATGTAGGCATGTGAAACTCTTGTTAAAAATATATGAGTAATTTGATTGTAATATAAAGAGTTCCTAATAATATTTAAAAAACCTTGGTGCTTAAAGGGCTTGGGAAATTATAAATTAGTGGGTTAGTGCATGGAGTAGTTGTCTTTGGACTTGCAATGTTGGACCTATTTCACATGAGGGCCGATGGCCCAAGGGTCCTAAGGAGCAAACAAGATTCAGCCCAATATTGTATCTATCCTTATCTCATCCTAAAGAAAATCCCACAAGGCAGCCCTTAAGTGGCAAGGAATCACCACATGGCAAGACTTATCCATTCTCTCATCAACCATGCGCATAGGTAAGAAGAAAATTTTGATTCTAAACCTTAGAAGCCAATCTCAACTCAGCCTTTTCATGTCCATTAGGTGTCAAAATAAATCTCCGCCACCTAGTCCCCTTTTTGATTGCATGAAGGACACATGGCAACCCACATCTTAACATTCAGCCCCATGTGCGCGTAGAACATAGCAGAATTCTGATGACTTGTTGCTTTGTTCAATCCATTCAGCCTTGCATGGTCACCATGTGACAAACACAACCTTCCATCACCCTTGCATGCGCCTAGAGTGTGCAAGAAGCAAACTGATTTCTTGTTTTGACCAACATGCAGCCAATACTAACAAAAAGCAATCTTAATGGTGTCATAATGGTTCAACACTCCAACCCTTTTCCCCTCAATTTCTTGTGCACACGTTAGGAGGAAGGGAGCTGATTACCCTTTGCAAAATAAAACCAACACCCATCTTCTCCCCTCACCCTTCAAAGTCGTGGATGTAAGGAGCCCAAGGAGAAAAGAAAAATAGTTTAACTCATCCCCATTCCCTTCAATAAACCGTGAACACCCTTAAAGACAACAAAAATTCTAGACACCTTCCCACTCACTCTTGACCGTAAACACCCTTAATAACACAAGGAAAATTTGTTTCACCCTCCATTGTTCCAGCCGAGAGCTCCAAGAGCAAGAGGCAAGGATAGTCCCTCGTTTCTTCTCCTTCCATTTGTTGCTCGAATACTACTCCCAAGGAGGTTCTGTTTTAGTGAACCTACTGCCCCCTTGTGCATGTTAAGCTTGGAACGTTGGAGCATTGAAGTGTGGAAGCCCTCTGTTTCGAGTTAAACCTTTGATTGTGGACTAGGAAACCATAAGTATCCTTCTCCTCCTAGTGTCTTTGTTGTTCGGTTTTAGAGAAGCTTAGAAAGACTAGATTATTTTGTGGTTTAGCCATTATGTTTCGTGGGTAGCCTTGGACGTTAATGCATGTGACTCTTAGCATGTTATATTTAGAAATTTAATCCTTTAACTATTAGAGATTTCTGTTGAAAATAGAAAGAATGAATAAGAAATATTTTATGAGCTTAGACTTCATGGGCAGAATGTAAAGTTTTTATTATCCTTTGCGTCTAATGAGATTTAATAAAAGAACTTTCTCTAGGCATCTAAGATAAATAGGCAGAACCGTTTTGTATGTGAGGAATTTCATGTTTCCATTAAAAAATGACAAAGACAACATGATTATTAATTCTTTTAGCGCCACATTAGGCCTTGTGGAAACGATTATGTGAGGAAATAAATTAAGGACATTTAGCTGCTGCCTTTAACCGATTCTGTTTGGGGGTATAAAACATTGGTTGGTTATCTATTAAAAATTGGTAAAGTTACTTTGAAGTCATAATGTGGTTAGGAAGGAAACTTGGAAAAAAGAATGGGAATTTAATGGAAAAGGGGATTAAAAACCTATGTTTTAGGTAGGAATGTTGTGGTATATAATTCTGATTTGTTGTATTTGATTTAGGTGTGCATAAACAGTGGGAAACGTAGAATATTTCGCTGCTGTTTGGTAATTGTTTGAGGCACACAAGGTAAGTGTTAGGCGGTATTACCTAATGTGACTATTGACTAGTGTATGAAGTTGTAACATGATGCTCCATACTCCGTAAAATTATTATGTTCTGTATGATGAAAGTATTCTGCCATGAAAATGCCTTGATGGCAATTTGATTATGAGGTAAAGTTGTTATGTGGCAGCATAACGTATATGAAAATGATGATATGAGCATGCATCTTACATCATATCGCATATATTTTCTGTTTTGTGTGTGACAGCATAGCATGGCATGCATGTACCAGATTCATGTTAGCCTTGAAATTTAGAATATTTAAATACAGGACCATGTGTTTGAGCACACATCATATAGGAATCCCTCCGGTACCAGGGTATGGGACACTTGGCATCCGTCCGCATAGGCCACAGTTGGAATCCACCTTTGAGGGTGCCGAATTATGGGATCTCCACTGTGTTATTGCGCGCACGAAGGTGCTATGAGCGCAAAGGAAGGCGTTATTTAAGCACTATTATATGATAATAAGGAAAAGGAAAAAGGATATGTTGAAGTGACTGTTTATGATTTTGTGCTTAGTTTAATACTGTTGCATTGTTGGTTTTATTGCCACACTACTGGGATTTTTCTCACCCCTTTGGGGCTGCAATCTTATTAAAATTGCAGGAAGAAGCGAAAGCAATTGAGGACTTGATTAGATGGATAGTTGTTGTGTTTGCTGTTGCTTGGACATTTGCTGTTACATGGACTTTTGTTGTCGCTGTTATTTATGGATTACTGTATTATTTTAAGGTTTTTGGATTACTGATGGACTATGATTTTAATTCTGTTTTAACTCTTTTATGATCAGCGACTGTCTTGGGAAAACCTTGAAAACGTTTTGCGAAAACAAATTTCGAATTTATATTAAGTTCTGATTTTTAAACAGTTTTACGAGCACCATGCGGGCTATGTTTCGAGGGGCAAACGAACTCCGATTTACTATTATTTTATATGCACGCGAAGCCCCAGACGTGCTCTTTCTAGACCATATGGAATATTTTTTTAAATCATCGGAACTGATTTTATACGAATTTCTAAAGATAGCAAGGTTTGCCGGGAAAATAATATTTTCAGCAACTTATGACAATTTTGAAAGCATACTCTGATTTTTAGAAGAAAACCGATTTCAACTATAAGTTTTAATTAGGACACCCAAATGATTTTTTTCAGTAGCTAAAATGACGTCAAAACTCTAATTCTGCTTAGCAAACGACTCTCTTGGATGCATACAAGGGAGGGCGTTACACTTTTCTTCCTCCATTATCCACCAAAGAATCCACCCTTTGTTCATGAAAACCTTCCTCTATCATGGTGTAGACTTGTTGCACACATAGGGTGAGTGGAGAGTGCCTTCTTGAGAGCCTTTGGGGCTATTTTCTGTGCATTCAAGGGGCTGACTTCTTGGTTAGTGAAGAGGTCACCATTTCCTTGTTTGTGGGAGATCCAATTGGTGAGCTTGGTGAGGAAAGGGCCAACCTTGTTGCTATTTTTGTGGACCTTTGTAGTCCGAACTTTGAGGATGAGTGGTAAGCTCCAATAGCACCATTGTTTCTGTTCCAAGCTTTGGTGGTAAGCACCATCACCTTGCTCATGAGTTTTAGTTGTTAAAAGTGGAATCTTGACATGTTTAATGAGGTGATTAAGTAACCAACACCACCACTGGTCTAAATGGGTCTTAAGATGCATGCTTTAACGTGATTAAGTGTTAAAAACTGAGTCTTGGTTGGATATCTTCGTGAAAATGCATAATTGCATTCTGTCGCGAAATATTCAGATATATGATATCCGGATATTGATATCCGGATATGGGGTTGGAGATATCCGGATATGAATATCGGGATATGGCCCTGACAAATATCTGGATACTCTGGGAATTTTGAGACAGTGACTGTTCTGTTCATACAGAACTGTATTATGGGTTTGTGGACCCATGATTGGTTAAGTTGGACCTCTGTAATAATTAACTATGTCAGAATCAATTTGATTAAGGGCTTGCGGCTTTGTGAGGAGCCTAATAGCATGAAACGTAAAAGGACAACGTTGTCGGTATATCATGAACTCTTAGATTATAAATATTGAGATGATTTCTGGTCTAAATAGATTGTGATTGTACTGTTTGTGGACCTTGAGCTAGTGTAGACTCAGTTTTGGAGTGATAGCTTGAGAGGTAAGCTTCTGGTCCTCCGATTGATTTGTTGCTTGTTCCACAAACCTCCATGAGAGGGTGGTTTATATGCATGTATGTTTTTATGAAAGATGAAATATGCATTGATATATGCCTGAGATATGTTAATTTAACTATTGATGTAATGTATGAAAGTGATGTTGACTACTTACATGATCAGACTGCGACTCTGGTGTGTAAGGCATAAGACTGCGACTCTTATGTTTAGATAGGTCGCAAACTTGCATAAACCATATCCTGTTCCCTAGCCAGTCGAACCACATTTGCATACATCACATGATTAATGAGTTGTAGTATTTGGCTTGTTGAGCAAGAGATTATACTATTATGATTTAAATGCCTTAATATGAACATGCATTGGGATTATTGTTTTTGAACTTATATTATACTTGCAAGTGAGCTTGGGGCGGAAGAGTACTTGAGGACCCCTTGTCTTAATGAGATTTCTTTTTAGAGATCTCACCCCATGTTTGGGGCACATTTTCAAGTTCAGGTACCTCGGGGGCTAATACCTCGGGCGGCAGGAGGCTGGAGCTTAGTTGATAGATGCATGTTGTTATTACTGATTGTCTGGTTGCTGACTATGCTTTATCTTTATTACATTGCTATCTTTGTTGAGACTCTGTTGGGCTTGTGCCCTATTTGGTAAGCATGGAGATTGTCCACAATAGCATCTTATTAGAAGCATATTCTAGATTCCTTTTTTTTTTTTAAAAAAAAAAACCTTCACTTTATTAAAAACCTAATTTTTTGTTCTATTTATATCCACATTTAAAAATTTTCATTAACTTTTAAATCTTAACCTAATATATACCCTTCTCGCGACCCTTCTCTAACATTGTTTCCTCCTTTTCCTTGCGGCATACAGAATACCTTCTCGAGATCGGGGATAAGTTTCATCCATCACAGGAAGAATCTTGATCTACTCAAGTCTCATTTGATAACCAAGGTAGGAAGCGTAGCCCCAAATTGTGACTATATTCCCTTTTGTGGGCACCTCATTGTTACTTTTGCTTTGCTTAAATATTTTCTTATTTTCATCAAATAAAAAATCTTTTTATCAAAGCTTCGAGATGCATCTTCTAGTTTATCTCCTTCTCTCTCTCTTACAAAACACATAATGTAATTTTTTGTTCCATTTGTATCCTGATTTAAAATTTTTAATTCCAATTTGAACTCCTAACCTAATACTCTTATCCAGACATCTCTCTAACATTATTCTCCCTTTCCTAGCAGCGCATAGAAGCATAGAATACCATCTAAAGAATAAAGATCGAGTAGCATCCAACATAAGAATTGTTCAATTCTGCTCAAATCTCATTTGACAATTAAGGTATGAATCTTAGCCCCAAAACCAAGGTAGGAAGCTTAAGCCCCAAATCGTGACTATATTCTTTTTTGTGGGCTCCTCTTTGTTACTTTTGTTTTCCTCAATTTTTTTTTTATTTTCCTCAAGTAAAGTATGTTTTTTTTATCAAAGCTTGGAGATGCATCTTCTAGTTTCTTTCTCTCAAAAAATTAACTTTATAAAAAAGTAGTTTTTTGTTCCATTTATATCCTCATTTAAATTTTTTTAATTCTAATTTGAACTCTCCCATCCTAGTACTCTTCTGCCGATATTTTTCTCACATTATTCCCCCCCTTTCTAGCAGTGCATAGAATATCATCTAAAGAATATAGATCGAGTTTCATCAAACATAAGAATAGTTCGGATCTACTCAAATCTCATTTCATAATTAAGTTATGAATGTTGATCCCAAAACCAACTATATGTTTCTTTTAGTTTCCACCTCTCTCCTACTTTTGTTTCCTTCAAATGCTTTTTCTTATCAAAGCATTCTCTAGCTTTTTTTTTAAATAGTCAACTTTATTGAAAATATAATTTTTCAATTTCATTTATATCGTCATTTAAAATTTTTAATTCAAGTTTTAACTGTTAATCAAATACTCTTCTCCCAAAATTCCTCTCACATTATCCCCCATTTCCTCAACGGAATGCAAAATATTATCCACATAAATGAGATCTACTTTCATCTAGCATTGGAAAAATTTGGATCTACTCAAATCTTATTTGATAACTAAGAAAGGAAGTTTAGACCCTAACCCGAATGTAATGCCTTTTATTCCCATCTCTCGTTTACTTTTATTTTTCGCAAATATTTGTTTTGTTTTCCTAAAAAAGAAGAAGAATAACTTGTTCTCAAATCTTCCAAAAGCTTATTCTAGCTTCTCTCTCTTAAAAAATGTCTAATTTTATAAAAAAATTAACTTTTTTTATTTCATTATTATCCCTGTTGTAAATTTTTAATTTTTATTTTAATTCTTAACCTTATACCCTTTTCCTGACACTTTTATCATATTATTCTTTTTTCCCCAAGACTCAAATAATACTATCCAAAGAAATAGTTGAGTTTCAAATAACATAAAGTGATTTTGAATTTGTAGAAATGCTCAAGAGGGAGACTTAACTCATGTTGCAACTCAAATGATGGGAACATATGCCTATAAAACCCTTGATTACGTTATGACGGGTTAGTATTCTCTCTTCCATCTCATTATGTTATCACTGTTATGATCCTTGAATCTGAATTCCTTCTATTCCATCTAATATCTTTAAATATTATTTTTTTGTTGATTTATTCTTCAAATCCACTTTGGTCTTCTTTAATTTATGATATCTAGAGTAAGCCTTTGACTTGCAGTTAAATTGCTCTCTCTCATTCTTTGTTTTTTCCTATTTGAGTTTTGTGCTGAATTTTATGTCGACAACTTAGTTAAAATTTCATTTTATACTTAATTTTAATTAAAAAATCACTTTTAATATACACTTACATGAAATTGTTTTATACATTTGACTAGTATCATATATATAAGTCAAAGAGAGGTACAAACTGTTATAACAATTATATTTTGTGAGGGCATCACTATTTAATAGCAAATCTCTTATTCTCAAGTGTCACAATTCGATTCCGAATCAATATCCATTTTTTCCCTTGAAAATCAGCAGGAAGTAGATCAACTAATGGCAATGTTAGCTATTCCTCAACAAAAAATAATTCAGAAACAAGAAGATCTTTTCCTAAGTTAAAAGGAATTGGTAGATCTTCTCCAAGCTTAAGCGATGAGCTAAAAGCTGATTCCCATCTTCAAAGTTCTCCTTCAATAAGCTCATGTTGGAAACAAGCTATTTTAAACCTCAGAATTTACTTGGTGAGTGTGGATTTGGATGTAAGAGCTGGAATGGGGCTTTCAATTGCTATGAAGACTCATAACCAGAATGCACTTCAGGGCTATAGGAAATGTCTTGTAAGTTACCATGCTAACCCTATCAATAAACTACATAAAAAATATTTTTCATTTCTATTCACTACTCTATTAGTCTATTTCTATTAGGGATAAATCCTAAAGTTTATCTTTCCTGCTTAAAAATTTAATAGGCTTGGAACTCGGTTCCTTTCTTAATCCGTAGCTTCAAATCGTGGTATAACATCTCAAACCAAGTAGAATTTCTAAGTGCTGAGGTGACTCTACTTTCAGATCCTTATAGATCTATGAATGTTCTCAATATTTTTTGGTATTATATATTTTTATTTAATTATTTTTGAAATTTCAGGTTTAGGTTTAGTTTACAATAGCAACAACAACATAGGTATTTAAGGACAAAGTTCACGGTTTTGGTGGAAACTAAGGTTTTTGTTATGTTGCACGGGTTTGCGGTTTAAAGCTGAAGAAGGAGGCTCCTCTAGTGGCAATAACACAAAAGATGGTATTATTTAATAATTCACTTTTAATATATACTTAATCTCATTCTCAAGTGTCACGTTATGAACTGGTATCTTTTGTTTATCCTTATAAATCAGAAGGAAGTAGATCAGCAACCAATGAAAATGGTATAGAGAAACCAGTTGTTGCTCATGTATCCTCAAGAAAGAATTAATAATTCAAGAATAGCAAGCTAGATCATCTCCCAAGTTAAAAGGAATTGCTACATCTTCTTCCAGCTTAAGCGAGGAGCTAAGTGCTTATTCCAATCCTCTCAACTTTCCCTTCAATGAGCTCAAGGTGTCAACAGGCAATTTCAAACCTCAAAATTTACTTGGTGAAGACTCATAACCAGAATGGACTTCAGGGTCATAGGGAATGGCCTTTCCAATCTTTGGTGTGACAAGAGTAATTGTTGTAACATTATAGTCATGCTACTGTTGTAAGCCTTTAAGCAATCTGCTTATAATTATAGTCTTTAGTGTCTTTCTGGCTTGCATGAGACTGGAATTTTATAATATTAATCTTCAGATCAAGGAACAAGCAATTTCTAACCTCAATTTTCTTGGTGAAGACTCATAACCAGAATGGACTTCAGGGTCATAGGTTGAGAAGAATTTTGGTGGTCCTGGACCACTATTGATTCAGTGGTCCAAACCAATCAGGATGATACAACTATTGAAAAGAGAGGAGAGAGAAAAAATAAAATATAAGTTTTTGTACAAGTGTCACCCATTGAATGGAAGGACCACATGGGGCCTGGAGCACTAAATATTTTTCTTCATAGGTCATTGCTTGTAAGTACTATGCTAAATAATTAACCTTTAATATAAACTATTTTATTTTGGCAAAGTTCTATGATTTACATCACTTAATATCACTGTTTCATGTATAATTGCCTGCTGAAGTTAATTATCTTCGGGAACTCCGTAATCCAAATATAGTTAAATTGATTGGTTATTTCATTGAAGATGATAAAAGGGTACTAGTATATTGAGTTCATGCTTCGAGGAAGCTTGGAGAATCATCAGTTTAAGAGTATGTCTTTTAATTTATGTAACATTCAAATTTTTATTATAGCATTTTTTTAGAGTATATTAAAGAAAAGGAGAAAGAAAAGGGAATTTGTTAATGACTGTATACTATATTTTGTAAGTGATTATACTGTCACATATTTGTAGGATTTGTGCTTCTTCCTTGGAATCACATAATGAAAATTATGCTTGCCCTATGCATGAGGAAGCTCAGAGGCCAGTGATATTTTGAGACTTGGAATGTTTCTTGATGATGAACTAATTCTAGCAATACGTAATCCTAACCAAAGGAATAGGTGAA
>JAVKPL010010131.1:0-41235 GCA_032173675.1 Gastrolobium villosum | reverse complement strand
GCCCCTAAAATATTGCAAAACAAATTGATATTTTTTTCCCATATATCTTAAACTAATATTGATAGGAATAGGGGGTCATTAAAAAAATTGGATTTGCGATTCAACTAGCACTTAAAGAGATATTTATGTAAGTATAGAGTAAAATATTTATTTTGCTCTGTTTGTGCCATTAAATATTTAAAATATTTATAAAGATTATTAATCTATCATTCTTAAATTTCTGTTACATCCTTGGATTATTAATTTCTACCATTCTAAATGGGGAAAGTAAATCAAACCACTCAAAGTAGATGATGATTTTTTCAACGTTTAGTGTTTGTTTATTTCTTGTTTATTAGTTCTAGATTTGCAAAGACCAACCTCTCTTTTAATTAACACGCTTGAAAGGGAAGGATTCCCAGTTTTAGGGGTGTGCATAGAGCGGTTCATAACTAGTTTTAACAAAAATCGAACTGAACCGGTTTTAAACGGTTTGGTTTTCAAACCGAACCGGTTTTTCTCTTTTAAAACCGGTTTTCAATTTTCTAAACTGGTTTGAAACCGATTCTGAAACCGGTTTATGGTTTATAACCGGTATTAAAACAAAACCGATTATGAACCATAAACCGGTTATCAAGTTCAAAACCGGTCTTTTAAAAAATTCAAAATTAGTTTTTTATTGACTATGCCATTTTTAGAAGTAGTTGACAAACTATTTCTTGCAAGAATCTTCATTGTTTTGGAACTTTTCGGATAAATGATTCTTATAGAAATTGTTTCACGTTGTTTTGAGAGTGATTGGTAGAAGAACAATTGAATTATTTTAAAATTATAAAAATCAATTGATCTTCGTTCTCTCACGATTTATGTAAATAACACTTTGTTTGAGAGTTAATACTTTGAGGGGAAGGAAGGGAAGGGAGGTTTATTAATCCCTTCTCTTGTTTGTTAGTTTAAAAAAAAGGTTTTATTAATCTCATGTTAAAGGAGATAAATTATCTCATGTCATAGGATAAATTTGTAGGCTCCACCATCTGAGAAATAAAAAGAAAGGAAAAGAAAAAGGTGGCACAGTTATCGAAGGGTGTGTAGGAGAGAAAGTTATCACATGCAGCATAAGAGTAGTTTTTCCCTTAAAAAAAATGGGGGAAGGGAATTGTGGATTTATTCAAAATCCTCCAAAACCCTTCCCACTTTTAAAATTAAAGTTCCCCTAATTTGGGGGATTTAAGGGGGAAAATATTAAAAATTACTTATCTAACCTTAGCATTAAAATGTAAAAACTAAATAAATATGAATCATTATTAAATGTGGCATTATTAGAAAAGTCTCAAATACCGACAGAATTTATCGATGAAAAATATTTCGTCGAACATAGTGACGAATTTATGATGAAAATCACATTACATCGAAAATAGAGTCGAAACAAGAATTGGCCAAAATAACTGACATAATTTTTTTTCGGAAATAAATTCAATCAAGTGAAAAAATTTGCCTGAAAATATTTCTTTCAAATTTTTTTACGGAAAACATTTTCACCAAAATTTTCAACAGGACACATTTCCAGCGAAAATTCTCGAAGAAAAATATTTCCCTAAAAATTTGTGATGAAAAATATTTTTGTAAATAATTCTGACAGAAAATTTTATGTCAGAATTCATTACGGAATCTAAATTTCGTTAAAATATTTCCCTCAAAATATTTGACAAAAAACATATTCGTAGAAATTTTCTACGAAGAATATTTCCTTCAAAAATTTTAACGAAAGATATTTCTGTAAAAAAATTTGACGGAAAAAAAAATTAGTCAAATTTTTTTACAGAATCTAAATTCCGTCAAAAGTTTTCGACAAAAATATTTTCAACATACATTTTGACGGAAAAATTTCCGTTGAAATTTTCGACGAAACACATTTTCATCGAAAATTTTCGATAGAAAATATTTCCAGTAAAATTTTCAACAAAAATCATTTCTATCATGATTTTCAAAGCAACAAATTTTTGTCAAAGATTTTCGATGAAAAATATTTTCGTAAAAAAATCTGACAAAAAAATTTTTGTAAAAAATTTCGATAGAAGTTTTATTGGATAAAATTTCATCGGACAAAATAATTTATTTACCCGAGCTGCTTAACTTTTTTTGCTAGTTTATTGTTTGAAAGTTTGAGTCAATTGACTAATATAATTGGCATAATAAAAGATAATACTTATTTGTTCTTCAATTGTAGAGTAATTTGGTTATGGATAACCAATTATTTTTATGATTTGCTAAATAATCAGTTTATAAAATAAAATGTGATTTCATATGAAACCGGTTTTTCAAAATAACCGGTTTTTAAAATGTGGAGCGTTTTGGTTATGGATCGGTTTGATTCTTTTGGACATTTTGAACACCCCTACCAATAGGGCTAGTTGATTTTACGGAAATGGATTATCTCATGTGTAATTTAACATGATCATGTTATGTGGGAGGATCTTAACCATTAATAATTAAATCAACGATGATGATTGTAACAGCCCGTTGTACACCGGTATTGTTAACATTAATTATGATATTAAGCGCAGTTACAATCACAGTAATTGAGTAATTAAATTAAGGGAAACTCTTTTCTTTTAACACTTTCCTTTTAGTAAACATTAACCTTTTCCGTAATCAATTAAAACAACACCATAATTGTAAATGCAAGTCGCGGAATCATTCAAATTACTAATGTCACTAACCTTACTGTTTACTCAACTCATTTAAAATTATCATGTTACTCTCACATCTTACCATGTTGTAGTCTTATACATTAGCTACGTGTGATTTCAAACCGCGCACCATTCGGAGTTCTACAGACTAAGTTAGGCCCCTTTATTTTAGTCTAGAAAAACATTATTTTCAAAATTTACACTGTGGTAATCGATTACCAGGCGGTGGTAATCGATTACCCAAGGTACCAAAATGAGGCAGTAGCTAAATTTCGATCCCCTGTTCTCTGGTAATCGATTACCAAGCATTGGTAATCGATTACTGCACTAGGTAATCGATTACCAATGCTCTGGTAATCGATTACCAGGTCCACAGATGCATAATTTTCGCCCCCTGTTGCATGGTAATCGATTACCAGGGCATGGTAATCGATTACTATGCAGCAAAAGTGACAGATGATAGCTTTTAAGGTCCAAAATGAGTGATGTAATCCATTCCTAACACCTTAATACTCCACATAAACCTTACACATACCCTAATGTAGGCTCTAGGCCCTTCCATCATGCATTTTCATTATCGAATGCATCCATTACAAAAGTCCTTAAGATAATGGCCATTTTACATCATGAATGGTCCATTTACAACATAATTGTTTCAAGGCCTCAAATACAATATACGTGGCTATGGACAAGTCCCATGCTCACTCAAAATATACAATTAATCCAAGGCATGAATATAAAGCAATAACTAAGACTTAGAACATAATCATGAACACAACAAAACCATGGAAATCACATCATGCAATATGTTCATGACCTAAGTCTCAAAACACTATACAACATGATATGTGCACTCCATAAACTCCTCCAAAATGCCATGATAGCCCAATGCACCACATGCAACCGCCATCCACTAAGTGGGCTTCTTGCCCGAAGCTCCTCCCGGCTCATAATGCCCTGAAATGATGTCCCCAAACGCGGGGTGAGATATACAAATATATCTCAGTAAACCAAGGGTACTAGAGGCTTTCTCCACCCCATGGCTCACTCAATGTGCAAATATAACATTATACAACATGCATGACATACAATATTACCAACAACTGGGGACAACACGAGAACATCCACATTAGGATTACGTTCAAGGACCCCATCATATAACTCCCGGGAACCTTCCTGGTGCCTCTCCCATGGATGTGACGACCCCATGGCAAAACCTAACTGGAACTCCTCATGAGCCCTATCCAGCGGAAGTCCCTCGTTCGGATCATCCTGGTCCACTCCCAGAGTCGGCCCCACGGCAAAACCCGACCGGAATTCCCAGCGGAATTATCCAGCGGATGTCCAAACCAACACACGTCTACTGGCCAGCGACCAAACAATTTCACACATAACAAGCAATAAAGCATGAAAGCACATAATCACACAATGCCATAAACACAAAATCCAACCACAACCTTCCACTAGGTGTGGTGGAGCACACAAGGGATTAAACCCCAGTTCCAAGGGTTTACCTCAACACCGAAAGTCCCGTTCCACACGTACACTACAAATCAATCTTCCACAATCACGTCCGTGTGAGGCACCCTACAATGATCAACACTTTTCCACATTACACAAAACCTCAATTTCATGACATTTCACTAATTTTTTTCTAAGTTAAAAATCCCACTTTTCACCTAAATTTTTCATGGCATTTCTAGCTCACACACATCATTCTAAGGCATTTTCATCTTATACCATTTTTCCATTTGATCTCCCTATGATCACACATCTAAGATTAAAGACTTAGAGTTCATTTTTCTAGATCTACAAAATAAACCGTAAAAATACTACAATATACTCACAATCGATGATTGACACTCCTCCAAGGTTCACCCAAGCAAAGAGAAGTCCAATGGCTCCAAGAACACTCAAAACCCCAATAATTTCGGATCTGACTTTGCCCAATAACGCCCCAAAGAGATGATTTCAAAGCTTGGGAGTGTCACCAATGGCTTTAGAAGGTGATTTACGATAAATTTCAACACCAAAATCAAGGGATTTGGTTGAGTATAGCTCAAATGGTGGAGGAAGAGAGAAATGGCTTTGCTTTCATGAAAGGGGAGGGAACTCACGGGCAGAGAAGAAAAGAAGAAGAACAAAAAGAAGAGAGAGAGCGTGTTGTGGACCAAGTGGATTTTGGTCCCGCGGGTCCCACACGCGATTTAACTTTAATCCAACCACTAATTCTGATCACAGATTCTTAATCTGCTTATTTTTCTGGTTCATGACATAATTTTATTTCCTAAAAATATTGATAAAAATTTCATACTTATCGGTACACTCATACCGCAGTATTTTACACTAAAAATCACTATTAATCAATTTTTCACGAATTTGCCTATTCACTCAATTTTTCGCCCTGAGTCCGTTTCTGACATTATTTTCATCATATGAAGTCTCCAACTCAATTTTTATGCCTAGGGATACGTGGTTGGTAATTTACCATTTTGCCTTTTTTGCCCATTTTGGCCTTATTTCTTGGATTTTCACTAATCCATCAATTTTAATTTCACATTATAATACAAAAGACACATTTAAATTTATGAGGTGTTATAATGATTGTATAACTTCTTATCCTTATATTTTTTCTCTCTCATCTCTTATCACCATTAATTCACCAATATATGATTATGATTGCCCATATCACATGATCATGTTAATTTGTATAGGAGAAGATCTGCTCCTCATTTTACATTTTGATGGGTTAACCTCGGTTTCAACTCATCACGTGTAAAACCTTCTCTTACCCTTTCTCTCGCTCTTATATAAGTTTCCTTTCCTGGCAACTTTGCAAAACACAATCAATCACGCATCCCAAATTTTCCTGAGAAAATTTTCAGCTTTCCTTTGTGCTCAACACTGGTTTTTCTATTCTTCCTTCTTGTTTTCGCCGTTTTTCTTGTCGTTTTTTTCTTCCGGTAAAAAGCATTGAGGGGTTTGGTTGAAGCGGTTCCTGCGCCGAAGTCCATGGTGACGAGTCCCATGAGATCAAAACCTCTTCACAATTTCACGTTCCCTTCCCCTTTCTTGAAGTAGGGAACCCAGAGTAGCATCAATTTCACTAGCCCTTACGGTGCCATAGTTCCTAGCTACGGTGATCAGCGTTGTTCCGGGTCAAAGACTAAGGAATCATTGGCGATTGAGGATGATTTGATGGGGATTGAGGATGATTTAATGGAGATTGAGGATGATTTGATGGAGATTGATGATGATTTCATGGTAATTGAGGATGATTTCATGGTGATTGAGGATGATTTCATGGAGATTCAATATACATAATTGCTTGTTCTCCTTTGTAGCGAGAGCATTTGGTTGCTGCCATTTTTTATTTTTATTTTTGATAAATGTAAATTTTTTTTTTCTATTCTAATCCTTCTCGGAGGAGCACAAGTGCACATCGTCCCAATTTTTGTATTATTATCTAAATTATAGTAATTTATAAATTTGTCATTTATATTTTTGCACGTTATATATATATATATATGAACTTATAATTGGGATAAGATATTGTGACAACCAAATAAAGTTACTACCACATCTTAACCGTTGATTTTCGCCAATCAACGGTTATCATTTATTGCGAATCAATAATTATATATATATGAACTTATAATTGGGATAAGATATTGTGACAACCAAATAATGTTACTACCACATCTTTATTATGAATGTCTCTAATCATAATAGTGATTTTCTGTTTATTAATTTGAGTCTAGACGTTCTTATGGTATCATTATTATAAATTCAATTTTTTTTGTGAGAGACAAAATATGTCAAATGAGGTTTTATTACGTATATCTCGAAAAGTTATGTGGAATCAATTTTTTTTACCTAATTCGGACACTCGAGTCAAAAGTTATGGACTCCCAAAGTTTTACGGTCAAACTGTTGATTTTTGTGCCATGTGACAGCACCTGGTGAAACACGCCCCATTGGGGCGTGTCTCTCTACTCGGTCACGCCCAAATTGGGCTTGTCTCTCTAACCGGTCACGCCCCCGTGGAGCATGTTTGACTGTTATATTTTCATAATTAATTTCAAAATGAATATTTTTTCGTAATTTTTTATTAGAAAAGTAATAAAAAAATTTTTTTGTCGGGAAACGATTGCACTTTCAAGTTTCAACAATAACATCGCACTAAAGTTCGTTATTAACTAATTAAGTTATAAGTTCTTTATAAGGTTATTAAAAACGAATGCACCACCAAAAAAAACGATTGCACTTTAGTTGTTAATTTTTGCTCAGGGCCATGGGTCCCACATGAAAAAAAAAACTATGATGAATTACGCACCTCAATGAAAAACTCGCATCGATTACCAAAAAAAAAACCCGCATCTAATGTAATTGCAGAATAGATAAATTTGAAGTTTCTTATTAAGTATATATAGCATTAAGGGGAAAAAAACTCCACCCTTACACCCATAAAAAGAAAATAAGCATACTAAAAAATAGTAATTTTGATTTTGATTATTTTAAGGTTTTCATATTCACTTCCAAAACAACGTCATTTTGCTTGAAAGATTAAAAAATTAAAATGAGAAAAATAATTATAATCTTAAAATAATTTTAATTACTAAAAAATCTTAATTTTCGTTTTAAAATAACATCATTTTAGATTCAACGTAGATAACTTATATTTATATTGACGGCAGAAAAAACGAATCCTTATCTTAATATTGGAAAATACATTTATTGAAGAAGGGTATATTTTTTCTTTCGATCTCGTATGAAAAAGAAACGCTGCATTTGTTCCCTTGCTATAAAAAGCATTTTAATTGCCCCTTAAATATAGCAAAACAAATTGATATTTTTTCTCATATATCTTAAACTAATATTGATAGGAATAGGGGGTCATTAAAAAAATTGGATTTGCGATTCAACTAGCACTTAAAGAGATATTTATAAACTTATAGAGTAAAATATTTATTTTGCTCTGTTTGTGCCATTAGATATTTAAAATATTTATAAAGATTATTAATCTATCATTCTTAAATTTCTGTTACATCCTTGGATTATTAATTTCTTCTATTCTAAATGGGGAAAGTAAATCAAACCACTCAAAGTAGATGATGATTTTTTCAACGTTTAGTGTTTGTTTATTTCTTGTTTATTAGTTCTGGATTTGCAAAGACCAACCTCTCTTTTAATTAACATGCTTGAAATGGAGGGATTCCCAGTTTTAGGGGTGTGCATGGAGCGGTTCATAACTAGTTTTAACAAAAATCGAACCGAACCGGTTTTAAACGGTTTGGTTCTCAAACCGAACCGGTTTTTCTCTTTTAAAACCGGTTTTCAATTTTCTAAACTGGTTTGAAACCGATTCTGAAACCGGTTTATGGTTTATAACCGGTTTTAAATCAAAACCGATTATGAACCATAAACCGATTATCAAGTTCAAAACCGATTTTTTAACAAATTCAAAATTGGTTTTTGATGGATTATGCTATTTTAATAAGTAGTCGACCAACTATTTCTTGCAAGAATCTTCATTGTTTTGGAACTCTCTGGACGGAATGATTCTTATAGAAATTGTTTCACGTTGTTTTGAGAGTGATTGGTAGAAGAATAGTTGAATTATTTTAAAATTATAAAAAACAATTGCTCTTCGTTCTCTCAAGATTTATGTTACTAAGGCTTTGTTTGAGAGTTGATTTTTGGAGGGGAAGGAAGGGAAGGGAGGTTTATTAATCCCTTCTCTTGTTTGTGAGTTTAAAAAAGGGTTTTATTAATCTCATGTTAAAGGAGATAAATTATCTCATGTCATAGAGATAAATTTGTGGGCTCCACCATCTGAAAAATAAAAAGAAAAGAAAAGAAAAAGGTGGCACAGTTATCGAAGGGTGTGTAGGAGAGAAAGTTATCACATGTAGCATAAGAGTAGTTTTTCCCTTTAAAAAATGGGGGAAGGGAATTGTGGATTTATGCAAAATCCTCCAAAACCCTTCCCATTTTTAAAATTAAAGTTCCCCTAATTTGGGGGATTTAAGGAGGAAAATATTAAAAATTACTTATCTAACCTTAGCATTAAAATGTGAAAACTAAATAAATATGAATCATTTTTAAATGTGGCATTATTAGAAAAGTCTCAAATACCGACAAAATTTATCGACGAAAAATGTTTCGTAGAACATAGTGACGAATTTTTGAGGAAAATCACATTACATTGAAAATAGAGACGAAACAAGAATTGGCCAAAATAACTGACATAAATTTTTTTCGGAAATAAATTCAGTCAAAATTCTTGATAGAATCTAAATTCCGTTGAAACTTTCAACGGGAATATTTCCGTCAAACTTTTCAATGAAAAAAATTTCAATCAAATTTTTTGGACATAAAACAATTACGTAAAGAATTTTTCCAGAAAATATTTCTTTCACATTTTTTACGGAAAACATTTTCACCAAAATTTTCAACGGGGCACATTTCCAACGAAAATTTTCGAAGAAAAATATTTCCCTAAACATTTGTGATGAAAAATATTTTTGTAAAAAATTCTGACAGAAAATTTTATGTCAAAATTCTTTACGGAATCTAAATTTCATTAAAATATTTCCCTCAAAATATTTGACAAAAAACATATTCGTCGAAATTTTTGACGAAGAATATTTCCTTCAAAATTTTTAACGAAAGATATTTCTGTAAAAAATTTTGACGGAAAAAAAAAATTAGTCAATTTTTTTTACAGAATCTAGATTCCTTCAAAAGTTTTCGACAAAAATATTTTCATCATACATTTTGACGGAAAAATTTCCTTTGAAATTTTCGACGAAACACTTTTTCATTGAAAATTTTCGACAGAAAATATTTCCAGTAAAATTTTCGACAGAAAATATTTCCAGTAAAATTTTCAACAAAAATCATTTCTATCATGATTTTCAAATTCTTTGAGTTCTTGAGAGAAGTCATAGACGAGTGAGAGAGAGGGAGAGAGAAGAGAGAGAGAATGAAAGGTTTGTATTCTTGAATATGTCAATTACAGAGAGCACTCTATCATTATATAGAGTGAAGGTCTAACAAACTAACAAGCAACAAAACTAACAGAATACAAAGAAGCTAACCCATGTAACTGAATTGTAACAAACTTAAATGAGGGAAATATCCCATGCAAACAGGTATATTAAAAGAAACTACACCCATATATCTAATACATCCCCGCAAACTCAGGGATCTTGAGTCACCGAGTCAAGAACACTGAGTTTGGTTCTTAAGTTTGCAAAACGTTCAGAGGGAAGAGGCTTTGTCAAAGTATCTGCCAGCTGATCTGAAGCAGGAATGTGATGAACAATAATCTCATTTGCAAGGACTTTCTCGCGAACAAAAAATATATCCAGTTCCATGTGCTTTGTGCGGGCATGCAGAACAGGATTGTGAGAGAGAGCCACTGTGCTAAGATTATCACAGAAAACATGAGGAGTATCCAAAGAAACCTGTAATTCACAAAGAAGAGACTTAATCCACAAGATTTCAGCACAAGTAAGTGCTAAACTCTGATATTCAGCTTCTGTTGTGGACCTTGCTACAAGAGTTTGCTTCTTGGACCACCAAGAAACAAGATTAGGACCCAAGAAGAGTGCTGCCCCTGAAGTTGAACGCCTATCATCAGGGTCACTTGCCCAATCTGCATCACAGTATGCAGTGAGAGTAAAGGGAAGATGAGGACTCGCCTTTTTAAGAACAAGGCCGTAGGTAATAGTCCCTTTTAAGTATCGTAAAATTCTCTTCACAATTTTCCAGTGATCATCTAAAGGTTGACCCATAAATTGGCAGACCTTATTAACAGCATAACTGATCTCAGGGCGAGTGATTGTTGCATATTGAAAAGCACCCACAATTGATCTGTATAGATGAGGATCTGAAAAATAGTGTGATCCAAACCGTGAGAGTTTACAATGTGAAGGCATGGGAGAAGAAATCCCTTTAGCATCAAACATATCAGCTCTAGTAAGTAAATCACGCAAATACTTAGACTGGGTCAGCACCAAGCCACCAGAAGAATGAGGCTTAACCTCTACACCAAGGAAGTAGTCAAGAGTGCCAAGATCCTTTAATGCAAACTGAGAATGAAGCTGCTGAATCAGTTGCTGAATATAAGAAGCATTAGTACCAGTCACAATGATATCATCAACATATACAAGGATGTAGGTGCGGTGAGTAGAAGTCTTGGAAATAAACAAGGAAGGGTCACAACAGCTTGATCTGAACCCAAACTGTACTAATGCACCTTTTAGCTTATCAAACCATGCTCTAGGAGCCTGTTTAAGCCCATACAATGCTTTATTTAGCTTGCAAACCAATCTCTTATCAGAATCTTCAAACCCAGGAGGCTGAGACATGTAGACATCTTCTTGTAAATCACCATTAAGAAAAGCATTATTAATATCCAACTGCCGAATTGACCAGGAGTGAGTGAGAGCAAGAGTAAGCATTATTCTAATGGTGACAGGTCTGACAACAGGTGAGAAGGTTTCATTGTAGTCAAAGCCTTCTTGTTGATGAAATCCCTTAGCCACAAGTCTAGCCTTATATTTATTCACAGAACCATCAGGATTTTCTTTAACTTTAAACACCCACTTACAACCAATGGAATTCCTATTAGGAGGTAGAGTCACAAGAGTCCAAGTATTGTTAGTCATTAAAGCATTATACTCAGCCTTCATGGCTTCAAACCAAGGGGGACTGTGTAGAGCTTGTTTCACAGTAGAAGGTTCAATATGAGCAAGAAGAGCAATGGATCTGGCTGCTGTCTTGGATCTGGTCTGAATAGAGTGTGTAGGTGAAATTATTGGTAATGAGTTAGGAGGAATATATTCAGAGACAAAGGAAGAAGAGGAGGAAGAAGAAGAGAGACCAGGAGAGGACTGAACAGTTTGAACAGGAAGAGGGCTGTGACAAGAGGAAGAAGAATCAGATTGTGAGGTGGAATGCAATGGAGAGCTCAAGGGAGATGAGTGAGACTGAACAGGTGACAAAGTAGGACTAATTTGGGTGGCAGTAGAACAAGGAGAGGAGACAAGAGGAATATGTGCAGAAACAGGAATGATTGGAGGAATAGGACTAATATTTGTGTCAGTCCAAGAATGATAAGGAAATTTATATTCATTGAATAAAACATCCTTGGAAACATAGACTCTACCTTCTTTACTTAAACAGACATAACCTTTGTGACTTGTGGAGTAGCCAAGAAATAAGCATTCTTGAGAGCGAAATTCAAGTTTGTATCTGTTGTAGGGCCTCAAAAAGGGAAAACAGGCACACCCAAAGGTTTTAAGAAACTGATAGTTTGGTTTTTGCTTAAACAACTTTGTGTAAGGCACATCAAAATGTAAAGATGCAGTGGGTAATCTGTTTATTAAATATACTGCTGAAAGAAAGACATAATCCCAGAACTTTAGTGGTAAAGAAGCATGGGATAGTAATGTCAAACCAGTTTCAACAATATGACGATGTTTACGTTCAACAACACCATTTTGATGATGAGTGTGTGGGCATGCAACTCTATGAGCAATTCCATGAAGTTTAAGATAATCAGTAAAGGATCGGAATTCCCCACCCCAATCGGTTTGTAAAGCCTTAATAGGTAACTGAAATTGATTTGTTACCAATGAATGAAATTGCTTAAACGTAGAAAAAGCATCTGATTTTTGTTTCAGTAAATAAATCCAAGTGTATCTGGTATGGGCATCAACAATAGACAAGTAATAAGTGTATCCCATGGTTGATGTAAAAGGAGCTGGTCCCCAAAGGTCACAATAAAGTAGAGTAAAAGGAGTATCATATTGAGACAGAGAGGGATATGAGGGGAGTCTATGAGCCTTACCAAGACAACAAGAGGAACAAAATTCACTGACAATTTTATTTGAAGCAGGAATGTTACAAGAGTGAAGCACCTTAGTCAATGTTACATGATTAGGATGCCCCAGACGACAATGCCATAGGAAAAATGCAGAATCTGAAGACATACATGACTGTCTATCACTATTACATGACTGACCAGTGTGACTGACCACTTTATTGACACTATGAACATGATTACATTGTGAAATGGCAGCAGAGGTTGGAGACAACTGACTGGAAGGAGCAGACATCAAAGGAAGAGAGATGTCTGAGAATTTGTACAAACCATCATCTCCAAGCACTCCACGAAGAAGGATGTTATTAGACACCTGTGATTTGACAAAACAAACGTTGGGATGAAATTCAAAATAAGCACAATTGTCTTTGGCAAATTGACTGACACTCATAAGGTTTTTCATAATGGAAGGAACTAACAAAAGATTTTTAAGATGCAAACTTGTGTTAGAATCACAAGGTGACAGAAAACTTGAAGATCCAATTGCTCTAATGTTCAAACCTTGCCCATTACCAATGATGACCTGATCAGAACCACTTAGTTGTTGACTCTGAATCAAGTTCATTGGGTTTGAAGTAACATGATGTGAAGCACCTGAGTCTGGATACCATTCAATAGCTGGAGAAGAAGCAGGAGTTGGAAGCAACCCTGGTTGAACGGTCATCATAGCTTGAGGTGCAGAAATGGCTGGACGAACATACTGATATTTTCAGCTTTCCTTTGTGCTCAACACTGGTTTTTCTATTCTTCCTTCTTGTTTTCGCTATTTTTCTTGCCATTTTTTTCTTCCGGTAAAAAGCATTGAGGGGTTTGGTTGAAGCGGTTCCTGCGCTAAAGTCCATGGTGACGAGTCCCATGAGATCAAAACCTCTTCACAATTTCATGTTCCCTTCCCCTTTCTTGAAGTAGGAAACCCAGAGCAGCATCAATTTCACTAGCCCTTACGGCGCCAGAGTTCCTGGCTACGGTGATCAGCGTTGTTCCGGGTCAAAGACTGAGGAATCAATGGCGATTGAGGATGATTTCACGGAGATTGAGGATGATTTCATGGAGATTGAGGATGATTTGATGGAGATTGGGGATGATTTCATGGAGATTGAGGATGATTTGATGTAGATTGATGATGATTTCATGGTGATTGAGAATGATTTCATGGTGATTGAGGATGATTTCATGGAGATACAATATACATAATTGCTTGTTCTCCTTTATAGCGAGAGCATTTGGTTGTTGCCATTTTTTATTTTTATTTTTGATAAATGTAAAAAAAAATTCTATTCTAATCCTTCTCGGTGGAGCACAAGTGCACATCATCCCAATTTTTGTATTATTATCTAAATTTTTGTAATTTATAAATTTATCATTTATATCTTTGCACGTTATATATATATATATATATATATATATATATATATATATATATATATATATATATATATATATATATATATGAACTTATAGTTGGGATAAGATATTGTGACAACCAAATAATGTTACTACCACATCTTAACCGTTGATTTCCGCCAATCAACGATTATCATTTATTGCGAATTAATAATTATATATATATGAACTTATAATTGGGATAAGGTATTGTGACAACCAAATAATGTTACTACCACATCTTTATTATGAATGTTTCTGATCATAATAGTGATTTTCTGTTTATTAATTTGAGTCTAGACGTTCTTATGGTATCATTATTGTAAATTCAATTTTTTTGTGAGAGACAAAATATGTCAAATGAGGTGTTATTACGTAGATCTCGAAAAGTTATGTGGAATCAAATTTTTTTTACCTAATTCAGACACTCGAGTCAAAAGTTATGGACTTCCAAAGTTTTACGGTCAAACTGTTGATTTTTGTGCCACGTGACAGCACCCGGTGAAACACGCCCCTTTGGGGCGTGTCTCTCTACTAGGTCACGCCCAAATTGGGCTTGTCTCTCCAACCGGTCACGCCCCCGTGGAGCATGTTTGACTGCTATATTTTCATAATTAATTTCAAAAAGAATATTTTTTCATAATTTTTTATTATTAAAGTAATAAATTAATTTTTTTTGGCCAGAAAACGATTGCAATTTCAAGTTTCAACAATAACATCGCACTAAAGTTCGTTATTAATTAATTAAATTATAAGTTATTTATAAGGTTATTAAAAACGATCGCACTTTAGTTGTTAATTTTTGCTCAGGGCCATGGGTCCCTCATGAAAAAAAAAAACTATGATGAATTACGCACCTCAATGAAAAACTCGCATCTAATGTAATTGCAGAATAGATAAATTTGAAGTTTCTTTTTAAGTATATATAGCATTAAGGGGAAAAAAACTCCACCATTACACACATAAAAAGAAAATAAGCATACTAAAAAATAGTAATTTTGATTTTGATTCTTTTAAGGTTTTAATATTCACTTCCAAAACAACGTCATTTTGCTTGAAAGATTAAAAATTTAAATGAGAAAAATAATTATAATTTTAAAATAATTTTAATTACAAAAAAATCTTAATTTTCGTCTTAAAATAACATCATTTTAGATTCAACGTAGATAACTTATATTTATATTGACGGCAGAAAAAACGAATCCTTCTCTTATTATTGGAAAATACATTTATTGAAGAAGGGTATATTTTTTCTTTCGATCTCGTATGAAAAAGAAACGCTGCATTTGTTCCCTTGCTATGAAAAGCATTTTAATTGCCCCTTAAATATAGCAAAACAAATTGATATTTTTTCATATATCTTAAACTAATATTGATAGGAATAGGGGGTCATTAAAAAAATTGGATTTGCGATTCAACTGGCACTTAAAGAGATATTTATGAACTTATAGAGTAAAATATTTATTTTGCTCTGTTTGTGCCATTAAATATTTA
Source organism: Gastrolobium villosum (assembly GCA_032173675.1). Classification (NCBI taxonomy): domain Eukaryota; kingdom Viridiplantae; phylum Streptophyta; class Magnoliopsida; order Fabales; family Fabaceae; genus Gastrolobium; species Gastrolobium villosum. The sequence continues at coordinate 25,794 of JAVKPL010010131.1, read as the reverse complement.
AAATATTTATAAAGACTATTAATCTATCATTCTTAAATTTCTGTTACATCCTTGGATTATTAATTTCTACCATTCTAAATGGGGAAAGTAAATCAAACCACTCAAAGTAGATGATGATTTTTTCAACGTTTAGTGTTTGTTTATTTCTTGTTTATTAGTTCTGGATTTGCAAAGACCAACCTCTCTTTTAATTAACATGCTTGAAATGGAAGGATTCGCAGTTTTAGGGGTGTGCATGGAGCGGTTCATAACTAGTTTTAACAAAAATCGAACCGAACCGGTTTTAAACGGTTTGGTTTTCAAACCGAACCGGTTTTTCTCTTTTAAAAACGGTTTTCAATTTTCTAAACTGGTTTGAAACCGAATCTAAAACCGGTTTATGGTTTATAACCGGTTTTAAATCAAAACCGATTATGAACCATAAACCGGTTATCAAGTTCAAAACCGGTTTTTTAACAAATTCAAAATTGGTTTTTGATGGATTATGCTATTTTTATAAGTAGTCGACCAACTATTTCTTGTAAGAATCTTCTTTGTTTTGGAACTCTCCGGACGGAATGATTCTTATAGAAATTGTTTCACGTTGTTTTTAGAGTGATTGGTAGATGAACAGTTGAATTATTTTAAAATTATAAAAAACAATTGCTCTTCGTTCTCTCAAGATTTATGTTACTAAGGCTTTGTTTGAGATTTGATTTTTGGAGAGGACAGAAGGGAAGGGAGGTTTATTAATCCCTTCTCTTGTTTGTGAGTTTAAAAAAATGGTTTTATTAATCTCATGTTAAAGGAGATAAATTATCTCATGTCATAGAGATAAATTTGTGCGCTCCACCATCTGAAAAATAAAAAGAAAAGAAAAAGGTGGCACAGTTATCGAAGGGTGTGTAGGAGAGAAAGTTATCACATGTAGCATAGGAATAGTTTTTCCCTTAAAAAAATGAGGGAAGGGAATTGTGGATTTATGCAAAATCCTCTAAAACCCTTCCCACTTTTAAAATTAAAGTTCCCCTAATTTGGGGGGTTTAAGGGGGAAAATATTAAAATGTGAAAACTAAATAAATATGAATCATTTTTAAATGTGGCATTATTTTAAAAGTCTCGAATACCGACAGAATTTATCGACGAAAAATATTTCGTCGAACATTGTGACGAATCTTTGATGAAAATCACATTACATCGAAAATAGAGACGAAACAAGAATTGGCCAAAATAACTGACATAAATTTTTTTCGGAAATAAATTCTATAACACCTCGCAATTCTAAATTAAGTAATTAAGGTATTAAGTGAGTAATTAAGTGATGGATTAGTGAAAATCCCAAAGATTAGGCCAAAATACAAAGAAAGGGCAAAACGGTAATTAGCCAACACGCAACCCTAGGAGGATAAAAATTGAGTAGAAGGTCTCAGATGATAAAAATAAGCCTGAAAATGGATTCAGAACAAAGAATTGAGAGGATAGACAAGTTTCAGAAAAATCAGTGAATAGTGTTTTTCGCGGGTAAAAATACCGCAGTCAGATTGCACCGTAAAACGTGCCAGTGGAATTTTGAGCTCTAGGTTTCAAATATGAATTTTAAATGGTCCATAGAAATAAGAAATATGATTTCTGCTAATATTTGATGAATTTAAGTCAGTTTGTGGAAGCGTGCCAACGGCGCGCGCTGTAGCTTAAAGCAGTGTTTTCTCCGAACAACCGGAAGGCTCCGGATTCATCTGAGTGAGTATAATTAAAGAAGTTTAGTGAATATTAAAAATTAGAATTTCCAAATAAGTTTTGAATTTACGGACGTTTAGTGAAATCGGAGAGAAATTCAGATGAGTTGTAAATCGTGTGGGACCCGCCCACTTGAAAATCACTTAAGTCCACCTCACCTTGCACTATTCATCATCTTCCCTCACTTTCTCTCTCCCTCCATGCGCATATGACAGCCCCCTCCCCCCTTCACCATGCAAAAATTTCCTTTGGCCATAACTTGGCCATTTCTCCACCGAATTCAACGATTCTTGTCTTGAAACTTGATGGAAAACACCTCCTGAATCCATTGGTAGCCTTGTTTAGCCTTGAAAGTGAGTGTGTGAGGAGATCTAGCTCAAATACAGTTGCGGTTTTGGTGCGATTTTTGGTGTTCATGAAGCTTTTTCATGCTCCAATGGTGGAGTATGCTTAGGTGGAGCCATATACCGTACAATTGGGTGAGTTATTTCAACATTTCATTGGTTGAATTTTGAGTTTTGATTATGGACCCTAAAGAGGGATTTTGTGATATGTTGTGTTAGAGACCTCAAGTGGAAAATGTCTATTAGATGATAATATCTTAGAATGATGTATTAATGCTAGAAATGCAATGAAAGTTTTTAAGCGAAAAATGGTGAGATTTGACTTAGAAAAATTTGAGTGTATGAAATGGAATTTTGAATTTTGTGTTAATGTGTGGTATGGTGAATTGTAATGTAATTATATGATGATATGAAGTGATTGTGTGAGGTGTGGTCCATGGGAATTGAGTGGAAATCCTTGGTTTGGCTAAACATAGAATTCGGCCATTTATGTATAAGTGAGTAAATGATGTTTTGGAAAATTTTGGTGATGTGTTGTGGGTTGAAAAAGTCATTAGATGGGTTGTGTGGTGATTGGCATATGGAAGGATCAATGCAAAAATAATAAGTGTTAAAATTGGCCTAATGTGCCTAAAGTGTTATATTTCGCAAAACGTTGCGTAAAAGTCGTAAAACAGAAAAACGACGAGTGAACTAGCCTTTTGGTAACCTAAGTGAGTGTGATAAAATGAGAAAGAAAATTTAGAAAAATAAATTCTAAAAAGACACTGATATGGCCGAACCCTACATAGTGGTGAGGTGAGGATTTGACGTTTTCGCATTTTGACGTATTTGGACTGAAACTGACGGCTATACATGGTTGTATAGGTTGTCGTACGTGGATTTAAACTCGGAACAGTGAAACAGTGGATTACCCTTGGTCCTGGACCAAGTGGGTTGAGGTAAGTGATGTGATTTACACATGCTATTTTGAAATTTATGAGTGGTTTAAAGTTCTAAGTGTGTGAAATTGTCCTCTGTGTAGGCATTCCCTCTGTATCAAGTTATAAGTGGAGTTTCTGCGGAGCTCAGTGGACGGATAAAAAGAAAGGTAACCTCTTGGTACTGGGGCTTGTTCCCCTTGTGTGTTCCACCATACCCGTTGAGGGTGATGGTAGGAAGTGTGTATGAGTAGTGTAGAACAGCATGAGCATGCATATGCATTATCACAGTGGGTACTTATGTACCGGATCTCTGGCCAGTAGATATTTTTAGCCTTCGGGCAAGTTTTCCGGACTGCCACTGGATAGGTCTCCGAGAGGGAGGTCCGGTTGACCCAGGGTCGTGGTGTGTTATCCGGATATGAGCATACTAGGTAGTCTTGGGTGTATATGGTTGGAAGGGGTACCTTGGTGGGTTGTTCTATGAACATGGCAGGGGTAGTACCCATAGGCGTATAGCCGAGGACATGGCGTGGTATTGGTAGCTACCATCCCGCATGTCGTAGTTGTTTCTGATATTTCCCCTTTCTCTAAATCCCTTGTTTATACCGTTTTATAACCGTGATGGTGTTTTATATTATTGATATACATCGAAGTGAACCATTGGGCGGAGTTTTCTCCAGAACCTCTTGGTTACTGAGATATATCCGTATATCTCACCCCGTCTCGGGGCATTTATTTCAAGATGTACCAGTGGATATGGAGCAGCGGGCAAGAAGCCCGCATGATGATGAGTGGAGTTGTGTTGCATATTTCGCTTCAGTGTATTATATTTGTCATTTTAGTTATGAATTCATTTGTTAAGTAAAGTTGTAATATGTGGATTATTGTAAATTGAAGTTAAAGTGAAGTGTAATTGTAATTCAGTATTATAAATATACCATGGATGTATGCTCAGTATGATGGAAGGGCTTTAGGCCTATTTTAAGTTTATGATTATCCGTATGATGAATTATGCATGAAATTGAAAGTTGGTGATTGAAACTATAAAAGATTTGAAAGTGAACTGCTTATGTTTTAAGTGTAAATTGAATTGGGTTGTAAGTGCCCCAAGGCGTTGTTGGTCCTTGTGTGTGCCACCCATTGGATTTTGCTGGATTTCAGGTATAACTGTAGTGTTAAACAACTTATGCAAAATTGGGGATCTTAGGAAATACAAAGGAAACTCTGGCGAATTTTATGTAGAATTGGCAGTTTTTGGGTTAACTTCGGAAGAGCGTATCTCTCTCCACAGTGGTCCGATTGGGAAGTGCCATATTCCATTTTGAAGCTTAAGATGTCCCCTACGTTGTGTCAAAATCCTAGAATCATTGGTGGTGTGCGCAGCCCATGGTGGCTGATGGCACAATCTTCCCTGTTTTGGCCAGTACTAGTGGGCAGATTCGGGTCTGTGTTGGGGAAATTAATCCCCGCTTCGTTACTTGGTCAAATTAAGCATACGATATATCAAATCGAAGTTTGAGGTGTCTAGTTTATGGTGTAAAAGTTTGAGAGACAGTAGCTTGGTGGTTAGGTGCAGAATATTCTGTGAAGATAGGAGGTTTTGGGCTGTTTTGGAGTTGGTGGGCAATGTTGTTTGTCCAACTTCAAACGGCGATGACCGGAGCTCACGAGCTCAGAATCGAGTGTGTGATAGCTTGTTAGAAAGGTAATTGAATAAGGAAAAAGGATAACCTTGAGTCTAGGTTTGGATTTTTGTTTTGTGTTCGCAGAAAAATAAATTAGTGAATCTGGTCAAGTTGGTAAAAACGTAAAAGTGAGGAATTGGCTAAGTGGGTTTATGGGAACCCCTTAGTGTCGTATATGTAGTAAAATAAAGTGTATAAATAGTTTAAGTAAGTCTTCCGCTAGTGTTTCAGTTACGATCACAGATTTTAATCGGAAAAATTTTATTCGCATTTTTATAAATGAATCGCTGTGATTGTAACTACGCTTAAGATCATAATTAATGTTAACAATACCGGTGTACAACGGGCTGTTACATTTTATGGTATCATGGCAGTTTTGTTAGGGAACTCTGATAATATATATAGATGTGTTATGTGCTACATAGTTGTATGTAGATTCTTATCGATTACTGTATATGTAATTCCTTAGTGTGAGTCTGATCAACCCATTCCTTTGTGTTACATGTGTGGTTGTCGTAAGAAGCCTGCGTAGTAACCTTGAAGCACCGAATGTGAGTATTTAGCCTGATGTTGTGGCTGCAGTGTTAACTGCTCCATGGACAAAGGACGGCAGTAAGTCAAGTGTGAATATTAGAAGGCATAAGGAAAACAGATTTAAATATTATATCTGACTTCGATGAAAGTCAAAAGAAAAGTGTATTATAAGCAACAGTGGTGTACAATTTATGATATGTACAATATGAGCATAGACGAACTTTGCAGTACTATGAAAAATGAACATATAACAGAGATGAACTTATGAGATTGGGAAATTCCAAGTATATGTATAGTATAGTAAGACAATTATGTACAAGTGGTCTTGGTGAATAGACTTCATCAAGGCGAGAGGTTTTGAACTTGAAGAATTATTGAGAAAAGGGAACAGACATGCGTATGTGTGAGTTAAATACGTCATGTTGGATTAGCAATTATGAGACCAGGACAAGTGGGGTGCACTTGAATGAATTGGGATGGTTCAAGCAGAGAAGCAAATAGAATATTCAATGAGTAATCCTACGAGATTTGACCACTTGAAAGTATGATGCTAGTAGATTGGTAATATGAGAGGTATTGAAATATGGGAGTGAATTCCATAAAGAGGTAGTGTTGACTAAACACAAGTGAGGTGAGGGAAAGTGAAGGAATAGCCATGGATGGCACAAGATATATGTACCATGAAGGCACTATTGCAGTTATTGAATGTCGACTCAAATTGGCAGACGTATCAGTGATAAATGAACAGGATGGTTGAGATGTACAGTCATTGTACGAAAGTAATGAAAATTGTAAAGAAACTATGATCTTGTGGTATATGTATAAGTACTACTAATAGTAGTGCGCTTATGAAAATATTGGTATTTGATACGGAGTGGTAGACGGAGTAAAGGTATTTTCAAGGTAAAGAGACATTCTACAACTACCAAGGGTGGAAGCGATCAGGAAAATTGATGAGTTGCTCTACAGTATAGAGCGTATGTTATGTGAGCCGTAGCAGGCAGTGGATTAGAACGATGGCATGATTTTGCGGGTTATTGTTGTATAACAATAAGGTGAGATGGTATGATTAGTGAAGGAATGAAGGTAAAAACTTAATGTGAAATCAAGTGATTAGTATACGAACCAAGTGATAATAAAGTGCGAAAGTAAGAAGTTGACGAAAGAACTGATGTGTAAAGTGTGCAGAGAGTGTGGAATTAGGTGGTCAGCAAAAGAGTTAATGTGTAATGTCAAGATGAAAATGATAAGATTTGTTATTGAGCTGAGGTATAATTGTCAGTGCAAGAACGGACGAGTAGTTTAAGTGCAAGGATTAATGTAAGTTTCAGTGCAAGGATTGAGGTGAATTTATTACGAGTTAGAAAACGTGTACGAAATTACGAAGATAATGTGGATTATTATAATTGTGACTATGTTATAAACCAGGTCAGAGGGGCAACCGAAACGAAAGTAAACTACCAGTGAGAAGAATGACACGAGAGAGTAAGAAGAATTAACTTATATGTAACAGGTGTATATTATACCACTACTACTAAGATTATGGGGGCAGCCTATGTGGTAATACAAAACAGTTGGATGTTATATACAAAGGTGATACAGACACCAAATGGACTGGGTCCATGTGTGATCTGGAGTGTACGGAGTACCAGTTTTGCCGTCATATACAGATATATTATGAGTATAAATTTCTCTGTGCACTGGGTGCATGTAATATGATTTGATAGTAGGAAGATCTCAGTGGGGCCTATGTGCCAAGAGTGTATAGCTATCTCTGTGCGGGTTAAGTTCCCAGAGACTAGTAGTATTTGATATGAGTAATGAGAAACGAGGAAGTGTTCCACATTGGTGTAACAGTTAGTATGGTAGAGATAATTTATGTGAATGCACAAAGAAGAAACATTTGGGGAATGCCTTAGAATAGAGACAGCTAGTAGTAAGTCATTTTTACGGCATGGATCATATGGGTGGATTCTTTGATCGGTGGGTCATGGCATCTGGGGCCCTTAGGACAGCAAAAGCTCGAGGGGTTAAACCTGTGAATGTTGTTACCCACTGTATTAGGAGAGTTTTTCCATATGGTTAACGCAAGATGCGAGGTCATATATTTGTAAATGGACAATAGTATGTCAGATTTGGATATAAGAGTTGTGGCTTAGTGTGCAAGAACTTCGAAGTGTGATAGTGAAGCACTATTGTGGGTGTAAAGTAAGTCTGATGAAATAAATTTTGTCTCTAAGTGAGGTAGTAAGTTAGTTGGAACCCTCGTCTTATGACCAAAAAGGGATAATAACGTGAGTTAAAGTTGATAGATTGAGTAAGTGTCCTTCTAGGAAGGCTAGTGATGATCATGATTTCAGGTTAAAACAGTGAGTTGTTAGCCCTAAGGAAAAGATTAATTGAAATAGAGTCAAGTACGAACGTTATTAATAGATGGGAACTATAGTTGTAATTTATTACCAAAAAGTGAATAGCTTAGTTTTGCTGGTAAAGTAGATTGAGAAGTGTTATATATAATCGCATATGCCACTTATGGTGGATGTGTGTGGAAAATGCACAGTGTTGGTGATGTTCTGACTAAGTACTAATGACGTATGGATGAGTGTTGTGGTAACTTTGAATATTCTGAGAGACTGATATACCAATCGGTGGTAAAGTGTAGAAGTAGTGTCAATGATGGAATAAATTCTAAGTGAATTGATAATTGAATGTCAAGGATTCCTAGCGAATAGGACTTGTATATGAGAGATATGACATTTTGAATAGTCCATCAGTTAATAGTGAAGTGGGTCGGAAATTGATTGTTCCAAAGTGTTTAGTGGAATTGAGTAAAGCTGTAAAGTAATAGTGTTTTGAGTTTGATATCCAGGATTAAATGATGATGATTACGAGAAAGAGGTATAAATGAGTGGAACATAAGGATAAGTTGTAACATCGGAGTGGAATGAAAGTCGAAAATAGTTAGTGGGTGAAAATTTTAAGCATGAGTCCTCAATATGGAGGTCATTGATGAGTGTTGTGTCTAGACCGTGAGAGGTCTGAGTATAGAATTGAGTTGATTGAGTTGATAAAGTTAAGATGGTTCAGTTAATGAAAAGAGTAACAATGAGAGTAAATTATGAATATGATTAGTAGATGGAAAGATTCAGGAGTGTGTGTGGTTAAAAGACCTTAAAAGGTTAATTGAAGATATAAACTATTGTGAGGATTGTAAATTTCGTATCATGAAGAGATAGATATGGTTATGAGCTATGAAGCACCGACACTTCAAAAACCCTGACGTGTCGTGTCCGACACTTCCCGACACTCTCGGACACTCCGACACTCCCCGACACTCCAACACGCATTATAGAAATTCAAAAAAAGGTTCAAATGTTGATTTGCGTTAAGTTTTTAGTTCCAACTATTAGATTCGTTGGATTACGATTATCATTTTATTGAGTTTAATATAAATATTTGGGATATGTTATGTTTCTTTGCAAAATTTATGAATATTATAGGTTTAGATTCATTTTTTTGTTAAATTATTGAATATTAAATATAATATATACTACATAAACTAAAAATATTATTTAATATCAAAATGTGTCCTAACGTGTCGGAATCTAACATTTTTTAGAATTAACGCGTCGGAGTGTCGTGTCGTATCGTGTCACGTGTCCCGTGTCGGTATCGGTGCTACATAGGTTATGAGTACCTAAGAAGAGGTAAAGACTCGTGACAAGGAAAAATAAAGTATATGAGTATAGAAATTAATGTGAGTCGAAATCATAAGAAACGACAAAGTGCCCTGGAAACTAGAAAGGATGTGCTTCGGTGAAAGCAAAGAAAACAACTAAATCATAAGAGCAGTAACAGCAATGGAAAGGACTAGTATGTCTGAGTATGGTTGAAACAGTGAGGACAGCGAAAAGAGTTAAGTGCTAAAGAAAGTGTGAAGATACATGAAAACAATTATAGTCTATTATGGAAACAACTAGAGATTTCGGGAATGGCATTGGGTCAGAAAGACAGATGAAGATGAGAATGAGATGAAGTGAGACAAACAAATTGTAATGTGGTCGTCTATTACCTATAAATTGGTGAAAGTGTAACCGTAAGCCGTGAAGAGCTTAATGTATTGCGAATTGAAGGTCGTGGCACCATAAATGACAAGTGTGAAATGAGTATATTATGAACTACAGTGAACGAAAAAGCAACAGTGGGTTAAGGAAACAGTGAAAGATATAATGAATTAAGGGGTCAGATACCCGAAATTATCAAGTTTGTGAAGGACTAAGTAATGATGGATACCACAGAAATGAGATTTTCGATTACACCCCGTGTTACGGGACCGTTAAGATGTAATTTTGCGGACAAAATTCTAAAAGGTGGGGTGAATATAACACCTCGCAATTCTAAATTAAGTAATTAAGGTATTAGGTGAGTAATTAAGTGATGGATTAGTGAAAATCCCAAAGATTAGGCCAAAATACAAAGAAAGGGCAAAACGGTAATTAGCCGACACGCAACCCTAGGAGGATAAAAATAGAGCAGAAGGTCTCAGATGATAAAAATAAGCCTGGAAATGTATTCAGAACAAAGAATTGAGTGGACAGGCAAGTTTCAGAAAAATTAGTGAATAATGTTTTTCGCGGGTAAAAATACTGCAGTCAGATTGCACCGTAAAACGTGCGAGTGGAATTTTGAGCTCTAGGTTTCAAATATGAATTTTAAATGGTCCATAGAAATAAGAAATATGATTTCTGATAATATTTGATGAATTAAAGTCAGTTTGTGGAAGCGTGCCAACGGCGCGCGCTGTAGCTTAAAGCAGTGTTTTCTCCGAACAACCGGAAAGCTACGGATTCATCTGAGTGAGTATAATTAAAGAAGTTTAGTGAATATTAAAAATTAGAATTTCTAAATAAGTCTTGAATTTACGGACGCTTAGTAAAATCCGAGAGAAATTTGGATGAGTTTTAAATCGCGTGGGACCCGCCCACTAGAAAATCTCTTAAGTCCACTTTACCTTGCACTATTCATCATCTTCCCTCACTTTCTCTCTCCCTCCATGCGCATATGACAGCCCCCTCCCCCTTCAGCCATAACTTGGCCATTTCTCCACCGACTTCAACGATTCTTGTCTTGAAACTTGATGGAAAACACCTCCTGAATCCATTGGTAGCCTTGTTTAGCCTTGAAAGTGAGTGTGTGAGGAGATCTAGCTCAAATACAGTTGTGTTTTTGGTGAGATTTTTGGTGTTCATGAAGCTTTTTCATGCTCCAACGGTGGAGTATGCTTAGGTGGAGCCATATACCGTACAATTGGGTGAGTTATTTCAACATTTCATTGGTTGGATTTTGAGTTTTGATTATGGACCCTAAAGAGGGATTTTGTGATATGTTGTGTTAGAGAGCTAAAATGGAAAATGTCTATTAGATGATAATGTCTTAGAATGATGTATTAATGCTAGAAATGCAATGAAAATTTTAAGCGAAAAATCGTGAGATTTAACTTAGAAAAATTTGAGTGCATGAAATGGAATTTTGAATTTTGTGTTAATGTGTGGTATGGTGAATTGTAGTGTGATTATATGATGATATAAGTGATTGTGTGAGGTGTGGACCATGGGAATTGAGTGGAAATCCTTGGTTTGGCTAAACATAGAATTCGACCATTTATGTATAAGTGAGTAAATGATGTTTTGGAAAATTTTGGTGATGTGTTGTGGGTTGAAAAAGTCATTAGATGGGTTGTGTGTTGATTGACTTGTGGAAGGATCAATGCAAAAATAATAAGTGTTAAAATTGGCCTAATGTGCCTAAAGTGTTATATTTCGCAAAACGTTGCGTAAAAGTCGTAAAACAGAAAAACGGCGAGTGAACTAGCCTTTTGGTAACCTAAGTGAGTGTAATAAAATGAGAAAGAAAATTTAGAAAAATAAATTCTAAAAAGACAGTGATATGGCCGAACCCTACATAGTGGTGAGGTGAGGATTTGACGTTTTCGCGTTTTGACGTATTTGGACTGAAACTGACGGCTATACATGGTTGTATAGGTTGCCGTACGTGGATTTAAACTCGGAACAGTGAAACAATGGATTGCCCTTGGTCCTCGACCAAGTGGGTTGAGGTAAGTGATGTGATTTACACATGCTATTTTGAAATTCATGAATGGTTTAAAGTTCTAAGTGTGTGGAATTGTCCTCTGTGTAGGCATTCCCTCTGTATCAAGCTATAAGTGGAGTTTCTGCGGAGCTCAGTGGACGGATAAAAAGAAAGGTAACCTCTTGGTACTGGGGCTTGTTCCCCTTGTGTGTTCCACCATACCCGTTGAGGGTGATGGTAGGAAGTGTGTATGAGTAGTGTAGAACAACATGAACATGCATTTGCATTATCACAGTGGGTACTTATGTACCGGATCTCTGGCTAGTAGATATTTTTAGCCTTCGGGAAAGTTTTCTGGACTGCCACTGGATAGGTCTCCGAGAGGGAGTTCCAGTTGACCCAGGACCGTGGTGTGTTATCCGGATAGGAGCACACTAGGTAGTCTCGTGTGTATATGGTTGGAAGGGGTACCTTGGTGGGTTGTTCTATGAACACGCCAGGGGTAGTACCCATAGGCGTATAGCAGAGGACATGGCGTGGTATTGGTAGCTACCATCCCGCATGTCGTAGTTGTTTTTGATATTTCCCCCTTTCTCTAAATCCCTTGCTTTATCCTGTTTTATAACCGTGATGGTGTTTTATATTATTGATATACATCGAAGTGAACCATTGGGCGAAGTTTTCTCCAGAACCTCTTGGTTACTGAAATATATCCGTATATCTCACCCCGTCTCGGGGCATTTATTTCAGGATATACCAGTGGATATGGAGCAGTGGGAAAGAAGCCCGCATGAAAGTTGGGGATTGAAACTATAAAAGATTTGAAAGTGAACGGCTTATGTTTTAAGTGTAAATTGAATTGGGTTGTAAGTGCCCCCAGGCGTTGTTGGTCCTTGTGTGTGCCACCCATTGGATTTTGCTGGATTTCAGGTATAATTGTAGTGTTAAACAGCTTATGCAAAATTGGGGATTTTAGGAAATACAAAAGAAACTCTGGCGAATTTTCTGTAGAATTGACAGTTTTTGGGTGAACTTTGGGAGAGCGTATATCTCTCCACAGTGGTCCGATTGGGACGTGCCATACGCCATTTTGAAGCTTAAGATGTCCCCTACGTTGTGTCAAAATCATAGAATCATTTGTGGTGTGCGCAGCCCATGGTGGCTGATGGCACAATCTGCCCTGTTTTGGCCAGTACCAGTGGGCAGATTCGGGTCTGTGTTGGGGAAATTAATTCCCGCTTCGTTACTTGGTCAAATTAGGCATACGATATATCAAATCGAAGTTTGAGGTGTCTAGTTTATTTTGTAAAAGTTTGAGAGACAGTGGCTTGGTGGTTAGGTGCATAATAATCTGTGAAGATGGGAGGTTTTGGAGTTGGTGGGCAATGTTGTTTGTCCAACTTCAAACGGCGATAACCAGAGCTCACGAGCTCGGAATCGAGTGTGTGATAGCTTGTTAGAAAGGTAATTGAATAAGGAAAAAGGATAACCTGGAGTCTAGGTTTGGATTTTTGTTTTGTGTTCGCATAAAAATAAATTAGTGAATCTGGTCAAGTTGGTAAAAACGTAAAAGTGAGGAATTGGCTAAGTGGGTTTATGGGAACCCCTTAGTGTCTTATATGTAGTAAAATAAAGTGTATAAATAGTTTAAGTAAGTCTTCCGCTAGTGTTTCAGTTACGATCACAGATTTTAATCGGAAAAAGTTTATTCGCATTTTTATAAATGAATCGCTGTGATTGTAACTGCGCTTAAGATCATAATTAATGTTAACAATACCGGTGTACCGTTGCTGTTACAAATTCAGTCAAAATTCTTGATAGAATCTAAATTCCGTTGAAACTTTTAACAGAAATATTTCTGTTAAACTTTTCAAGGAAAAATATTTCAAAAATTTTTTTTTGACAGAAAAAAATTACGTAAAAAATTTTGCCAGAAAATATTTCTTTCACGATTTTTTACAGCAAACATTTTCACCAAAATTTTCAACAGGACACATTTCCAGCGAAAATTTTCGAAGAAAAATATTTTCCTAAAAATTTGTGATGAAAAATATTTTTGTAAAAAATTCTGACAGAAAATTTTATGTCAAAATTCTTTACGGAATCTAAATTTCGTTAAAACATTTCCCTCAAAATATTTGCCAAAAAACATATTCGTCGAAATTTTCGACGAAGAATATTTCCTTCAAAAATTTTAACAAAAGATATTTCTGTAAAAAATTTTGACGGAAAAAAAATTAGTCAAATTTTTTTACAGAAGTAGGGAACCCAGAGCTTAATCAATTTCACTAGCCCTTACGGCGCCAGAGTTCCTAGCTACAATGATCAGCGTTGTTCCGGGTCAAAGACTGAGGAATCAATGGCGATTGAGGATCATTTCATGGAGATTGAGGATGATTTCATGGAGATTGGAGATGATTTCATGGAGATTGAGGATGATTTCATGGAGATTGAGGATGATTTCATGGAGATTGAGGATGATTTCATGGTGATTGAGGATGATTTCATGGAGATTCAATATACACTAATTGCTTGTTCTCCTTTGTAGCGAGAGCATTTGGTTGCTGCCATTTTTTATTTTTATTTTTGATAAATGTAATTTTTTTTTTCTATTCTAATCCTTCTCGGTGGAGCACAAGTGCACATCGTCCCAATTTTGTATTATTATCTAAATTTTAGTAATTTATAAATTTTTCATTTATATTTTTGCACGTTATATATATATATATATATATATATATATATATATATATATATGAACTTATAATTGGGATAAGATATTGTGACAACCAAATAATGTTAATACCACATCTTAACCGTTGATTTCCGCTAATCAACGGTTATCATTTATTACGAATTCATAATTATATATATATGAACTTATAATTGGGATAAGATATTGTGACAACCAAATAATGTTACTACCACATCTTTATTATGAATGTCTCTAATCATAATAGTGATTTTCTGTTTATTAATTTGAGTCTAGACGTTCTTATGGTATCATTATTGTAAATTCAATTTTTTTGTGAGAGACAAAATCTGTCAAATGAGGTGTTATTACGTAGATCTCGAAAAGTTATGTGGAATCAATTTTTTTTTGCCTAATTCGGACACTCGAGTCAAAAGTTGTGGACTTCCAAAGTTTTACGGTTAAACTGTTGATTTTTGTGCCACATGACAGCACCTGGTGAAACACGCCCCATTGGGGCATGTCTCTCCACTCTGTCACGCCCAAATTGGGCTTGTCTCTCCAACCGGTCACGCCCCCGTGGAGAATGTTTGACTGATATATTTTCATAATTAATTTCAAAATGAATATTTTTTCGTAATTTTTTATTAGTAAAGTAATAAATTATTTTTTTTTTTGCACTTTCAAGTTTCAACAATAACATCGCACTAAAGTTTGTTATTAATTAATTATATTATAAGTTCTTTATAAGGTTATTAAAAACGATTGCACCACCAAAAAATACGATTGCACTTTAGTTGTTAATTTTTGCTCAGGGCCATGGGTCCCTCATGAAAAAAAAAACTATGATGAATTACGCACCTCAATGAAAAACTCGCATCTAATGTAATTGCAAAATAGATAAATTTGATGTTTCTTTTTAAGTATATATAGCATTAAGGGGGAAAAAAACTCCACCATTACACACATAAAAAGAAAATAAGCATACTAAAAAATAGTAATTTTGATCTTGATTCTTTTAAGGTTTTAATATTCACTCCCAAAACAACGTCATTTTGCTTGAAAGATTAAAAAATTAAAATGAGAAAAATAATTATAATCTTAAAATAATTTTAATTACAAAAAATATTAATTTTTGTCTTAAAATAACATCATTTTAGATTCAACGTAGATAACTTATATTTATATTGACGGCAGAAAAAACGAATCCTTCTCCTATTATTGGAAATACATTTCTTGAAGAAGGGTATATTTTTTCTTTCGATCTCGTATGAAAAAGAAACGCTGCATTTGTTCCCTTGCTATGAAAAGCATTTTAATTGCCCCTTAAATATAGCAAAACAAATTGATATGTTTTTTTTTCATATATCTTAAACTAATATTGATAGGAATAGGGGGTCAATAAAAAAATTGGATTTGCGAATCAACTAGCACTTAAAGAGATATTTATGAACTTATAGAGTAAAATATATATTTTGCTCTGTCTGTGCCATTAAATATTTTAAATATTTATAAAGATTATTAATCTATCATTCTTAAATTTCTGTTACATCCTTGGATTATTAATTTCTACCATTCTAAATGGGGAAAGTAAATCAAACCACTCAAAGTAGATGATGATTTTTTTCTACGTTTAGTGTTTGTTTATTTCTTGTTTATTAGTTCTAGATTTGCAAAGACCAACCTCTCTTTTAATTAACATGCTTGAAATGGAAGGATTCCCAGTTTTAGGGGTGTGCATGGAGCGGTTCATAATCTAGTTTTAACAAAAATCGAACCGAACCGGTTTTAAACGGTTTGGTTTTCAAACCGAACCTGTTTTTTTCTTTTAAAACCGGTTTTCAATTTTCTAAATTGGTTTGAAACCGATACTGAAACCGATTTATGGTTTATAACAGGTTTTAAATCAAAATCGATTATGAACCATAAACCGGTCATCAAGTTCAAAACCGGTATTTTAACAAATTCAAAATTGGTTTTTGATGGATTATGCTATTTTTATAGGTAGTTGACCAACTATTTCTTGCAAGAATCTTCATTGTTTTGGAACTCTCCGCGCGAATGATTTTTATAGAAATTGTTTTACGTTGTTTTGAGGGTGATTGATAGAAGAACAATTGAATTATTTTAATATATATTTGAAAATTATGTTACACCCATTGACACCCAGTCAATCTCAAGATCGCTTATGTTACTAACGGTTATATTTATTGTTTTGAGAGTCATGATTTCCTAAATTTAAAGTGAAAGCATTAAATATGGGAAATCATAACCATATCTTGTTTGTAGAAATAAATATAAAATATTAAATTTGGGAAATCATGACCATACAAAGATGAAAATAAATATAACCGTTGGATCAACATAAACGATTTAACGGTGAGATTGACTTGGTGTCACGTGGGTGTAACATACCTTGGGTGTCACAATATCCTATCCCTTATTTTAAAATTATAAAAAACATTTTCTCTTCGTTCTCTCAAGATTTATGTTACTAAGGCTTTGTTTGAGAGTTGATTTTTGGAGAGGAAGGAAGGGAAGGGAGGTTTATTAATCCCTTCTCTTGTTTGTGAGTTTAAAAAAAAGATTTTATTAATCTCATGTTAAAGGAGATAAATTATCTCATATCATAGAGATAAATTTGTGGGCTCCACCATCTGAAAAACAAAAATATGAATCTAACCTTAGCATTAAAATGTGAAAACTACGTAAATATGAATCATTTTTAAATGTGGCATTATTAGAAAAGTCTCAAATACCGACAGAATTTATCGACGAAAAATATTTCGTCGAACATAGTGACGAATTTTTGAAGAAAATCACATTACATTGAAAATAGAGACGAAACAAGAATTGGCCAAAATAACTGACATAAATTTATTTCGGAAATAAATTCAGTCAAAATTCTTGATAGAATCTAAATTCCGTTGAAACTTTCAACGAAAATATTTCCATTAAACTTTTCATGGAAAAATATTTCAATCAAAATTTTTTGACAGAAAACAATTTCGTAAAAAAATCTTTCCAAAAAATATTTCTTTCACATTTTTTTACAGAAAACATTTTCACCAAAATTTTCAACAGGACACATTTCCAGCGAAAATTTTTGAAGAAAAATATTTCCCTAAAAATTTGTGATGAAAAATATTTTTGTAAAAAATTCTGACAGAAATTTTTATGTCAAAATTCTTTATGGAATCTAAATTTCGTTACAATATTTCCCGCAAAATATTTGACAAAAAACATATTCGACGAAGAATATTTCCTTCAAAAATTATAACGAAAAATAATTTTGTAAAAATTTTTGAAGGAAAAAAAAATTAGTCAAATTTTTTTACAGAATCTAAATTCCGTCAAAAGTTTTTGAAAAAATATTTTCAACATACATTTTGACGGAAAAAATTTCCGTTGAAATTTTCGACGAAACACATTTGCATCGAAAATTTTCGTCAGAAAATATTTCCAGTAAAATTTTCAACAAAAATCATTTCTATCATGATTTTCAAAGGAACAAATTTTTGTCAAAGATTTTCAATGAAAAATATTTTCGTAAAAAAATCTGACAAAATTTTTTTTTGTAAATAATTTCGATAGAAGTTTTATTGGATAAAATTTCATCGGACAAAATAATTTATTTACCCGAGCTTCTTATGTTTTTTTGCTAGTTTATTGTTTGAAAGTTTGAGTCAATTGACTAATATAATAGGCATAATAAAAGATAATACTTATTTGTTCTCTAATTGTAGAGTAGTTTGGTTATGGATAACCATGGATAACCAATTATTTTTATGGTTTGGTAAATAACCAGTTTATAAAATAAAATGTAGTTTCATATGAAACCGATTTTTAAAAATAACCGATTTTGGTTCTTTTGGACATTTTGAACACCCCTACCAATAGGGCTAGTTGATTTTACGGAAATGGATCATCTCATGTGTAATTTAACATGATCATGTCATGTGGGAGGATCTTAACCATTAATAATTAAATCAACAATGATGATTGTATAACTTCTTATCCTTATATTCTTTCTCTCTCATCTCTTATCACCATTAATTCACCAATATATGATTATGATTGCCCATATCACATGATCATGTTAAATAGTATAGGAGAAGATCTGCTCCTCATTTTACATTTTGACGGGTTAACCTCGGTTTCAACTCATCACGTGTAAAGCCTTCTCTTACCCTTTCTCTCGCTCTTATATAAGTTTCCTTTCCTGGCAACTTTGCAAAACACAATCAATCACGCATCCCAAATTTTCCTGAGAAAATTTTCAGCTTTCCTTTGTGCTCAACACTAGTTTTTCTATTCTTCCTTCTTGTTTTCGCTGTTTTTCTTGCCATTTTTTTCTTCCGGTAAAAAGCATTGAGGGGTTCGGTTGAAGCGGTTCCTGCACCGAAGTCCATGGTGACGAGTCCCATGAGATCAAAACCTCTTCACAATTTCACATTCCCTTCCCCTTTCTTGAAGTAGGGAACCCAGAGCAGCATCAATTTCACTAGCCCTTACGGCGCCAGAGTTCCTAGCTACGGTGATCAGCGTTGTTCCGAGTCAAAGACTGAGGAATCAATGGCGATTGAGGATGATTTCATGGAGATTGAGGATGATTTCATGGAGATCGAGGATGATTTCATGGAGATTGGGGATGATTTCGTGGTGATTGAGGATGATCTCATGGTGATTGAGGATGATTTCATGGTGATTGAGGATGATTTCATGGAGATTCAATATACATAATTGCTTGTTCTCCTTTGTAGCGAGAGCATTTGGTGGCTTCCATTTTTTATTTTTGATAAATGTAGATTTTTTTTTCTATTCTAATCCTTCTCGGTGGAGCACAAGTGCATATCGTCCCAATTTTTGTATTATTATCTAAATTTTAGTAATTTATAAATTTGTCAATATTTGTCATATATATATATATATATAAATATATATATATATATATATATATATATATATATATATATATATATATATATATATATATACATATGAACTTATAATTGGGATAAGATATTGTGACAACCAAATAATGTCACTACCGTATCTTAACCGTTGATTTCCGCCAATCAACGGTTATCATTTATTGCGAATTAATAATTATGTATATATGAACTTATAATTGGGATAAGATATTGTGACAACCAAATAATGTTACTGCCACATCTTTATTGTGAATGTTTCTAATCATAATAGTGATTTTCTGTTTATTAATTTGAGACTATACGTTCTTAGGGTATCATTATTGTAAATTCAATTTTTTTTGTGAAAGACAAAATATGTCAAACGAGGTGTTATTACGTAGATCTCGAAAAGTTATGTGGAATCAAATTTTTTTACCTAATTCGGACACTCGAGTCAAAAGTTATGGACTTCCAAAGTTTTGCGTTCAAACTGTTAATTTTTGTGCCACATGATAGCACCTGGTGAAACACGCCTCATTGGGGCGTGTCTCTCTACTCGGTCACGCTCAAATTGGGCTTGTCTCTTCAATCGGTCACGCCCCTGTGGAGCATGTTTGACTGCTATATTTTCATAATTAATTTCAAAACGAATATTTTTTCGTAATTTTTTATCAGTAAAGTAATAAATTAATTTTTTTTTGGCCGGGAAACGATTGCACTTTCAAGTTTCAACAATAACATCGCACTAAAGTTCGTTATTAATTAATTAAATTATAAGTTCTTTATAAGGTTATTAAAAACGATTGCACCACCAAAAAAAACAATTGCACTTTAGTTGTTAATTTTTGCTCAGGGCCATGGGTCCCTCATGAAAAAAAAATTAACTATGATGAATTACGCACCTCAATGAAAAACTCGCAACTAATGTAATTGCAGAATAGATAAATTTGAAGTTTCTTTTTAAGTATATATAGAATTAAGGGGGAAAAATCTCCACCATTACACACATAAAAAGAAAATAAGCATATTAAAAAATAGTAATTTTGATTGTGATTCTTTTAAGGTTTTAATATTCACTTCCAAAACAACGTCATTTTGCTTGAAAGATTAAAAAATTAAAATGAGAAAAATAATTATAATCTTAAAATAATTATAATTACAAAAAAATATTAATTTTCGTCTTAAAATAACATCATTTTAGATTCAACGTAGATAACTTATATTTTTATTGACGGCAGAAAAAACGAATCCTTCTCTTATTATTGGAAAATACATTTATTGAAGACGGGTATATTTTTTCTTTCGATCTCGTATGAAAGAGAAACGCTGCATTTGTTCCCTTGCTCTGGAAAGCATTTTAATTGCCCCTAAAATATTGCAAAACAAATTGATATTTTTTTCCCATATATCTTAAACTAATATTGATAGGAATAGGGGGTCATTAAAAAAATTGGATTTGCGATTCAACTAGCACTTAAAGAGATATTTATGTAAGTATAGAGTAAAATATTTATTTTGCTCTGTTTGTGCCATTAAATATTTAAAATATTTATAAAGATTATTAATCTATCATTCTTAAATTTCTGTTACATCCTTGGATTATTAATTTCTACCATTCTAAATGGGGAAAGTAAATCAAACCACTCAAAGTAGATGATGATTTTTTCAATGTTTAGTGTTTGTTTATTTCTTGTTTATTAGTTCTTGATTTGCAAAGACCAACCTCTCTTTTAATTAACACGCTTGAAAGGGAAGGATTCCCAGTTTTAGGGGTGTGCATGGAGCGGTTCATAACTAGTTTTAACAAAAATCGAACTGAACCGGTTTTAAACGGTTTGGTTTTCAAACCGAACCGGTTTTTCTCTTTTAAAACCGGTTTTCAATTTTCTAAACTGGTTTGAAACCGATTCTGAAACCGGTTTATGGTTTATAACCGGTATTAAAACAAAACCGATTATGAACCATAAACCGGTTATCAAGTTCAAAACCGGTTTTTTAACAAATTCAAAATTGGTTTTTGATGAATTATGCTATTTTTATAAGTAGTCGACCAACTATTTCTTGCAAGAATCTTCATTGTTTTGGAACTCTTCGGACCAAATGATTCTTATAGAAATTGTCTCACGTTGTTTTGAGAGTGATTGGTAGAAGAACAGTTGAATTATTTTAAAATTATAAAAATCAATTGCTCTTCGTTCTCTCACGATTTATGTAAATAACACTTTGTTTGAGAGTTAATACTTTGAGGGGAAGGAAGGGAAGGGAGGTTTATTAATCCCTTCTCTTGTTTGTTAGTTTAAAAAAAGGTTTTATTAATCTCATGTTAAAGGAGATAAATTATCTCATGTCATAGGATAAATTTGTAGGCTCCACCATCTGAGAAATAAAAAGAACAGAAAAGAAAAAGATGGCACAGTTATCGAAGGGTGTGTAGGAGAGAAATTTATCACATAGAGCATAAGAGTAGTTTTTCCCTTAAAAAAAATGGGGGAAGGGAATTGTGGATTTATTCAAAATCCTCCAAAACCCTTCCCACTTTTAAAATTAAAGTCCCCCTAATATGGGGCGATTTAAGGGGGAAAATATTAAAAATTACTTATCTAACCTTAGCATTAAAATGTGAAAACTAAATAAATATGAATCATTATTAAATGTGGCATTATTAGAAAAGTCTCAAATACCGACAGAATTTATCGATGAAAAATATTTCGTCGAACATAGTGACGAATTTATGATGAAAATCACATTACATCGAAAATAGAGTCGAAACAAGAATTGGCCAAAATAACTGACATAATTTTTTTTCGGAAATAAATTCAATCAAGTGAAAAAATTTGCCTGAAAATATTTCTTTCAAATTTTTTTACGGAAAACATTTTCACCAAAATTTTCAACAGGACACATTTCCAGCGAAAATTCTCGAAGAAAAATATTTACCTAAAAATTTGTGATGAAAAATATTTTTGTAAATAATTCTGACAGAAAATTTTATGTCAGAATTCATTACGGAATCTAAATTTCGTTAAAATATTTCCCTCAAAATATTTGACAAAAAACATATTCGTCGAAATTTTCTACGAAGAATATTTCCTTCAAATATTTTAACGAAAGATATTTCTGTAAAAGAATTTGATGGAAAATAAATTAGTCAAATTTTTTTACAGAATCTAAATTCCGTCAAAAGTTTTCGACAAAAATATTTTCAACATACATTTTGACGGAAAAATTTCCGTTGAAATTTTCGACGAAACACATTTTCATCAAAATTTTCGACAGAAAATATTTCCAGTAAAATTTTCAACAAAAATCATTTCTATCATGATTTTCAAAGCAACAAATTTTTGTCAAAGATTTTCGATGAAAAATATTTTCGTAAAAAAATCTGACAAAAAAATTTTTGTAAAAAATTTCGATAGAAGTTTTATTGGATAAAATTTCATCGGACAAAATAATTTATTTACCCGAGCTGCTTAACTTTTTTTGCTAGTTTATTGTTTGAAAGTTTGAGTCAATTGACTAATATAATAGGCATAATAAAAGATAATACTTATTTGTTCTCTAATTGTAGAGTAGTTTGGTTATGGATAACCAATTATTTTTATGGTTTGGTAAATAATCAGTTTATAAAATAAAATGTAGTTTCATATGAAACCGGTTTTTCAAAATAACCGGTTTTTAAAATGTGGAGCGTTTTGGTTATGGATCGGGTTGATTCTTTTGGACATTTTGAACACCCCTACCAATAGGGCTAGTTGATTTTACGGAAATGGATTATCTCATGTGTAATTTAACATGATCATGTCATGTGGGAGGATCTTAACCATTAATAATTAAATCAACGATGATGATTGTAACAGCCCGTTGTACACCGGTATTGTTAACATTAATTATGATATTAAGCGCAGTTACAATCACAGTAATTGAGTAATTAAATTAAGGGAAACTCTTTTCTTTTAACACTTTCCTTTTAGTAAACATTAACCTTTTCCGTAATCAATTAAAACAACACCATAATTGTAAATGCAAGTCGCGGAATCATTCATTTTACTAATGTCTCTAATCTCTCTTTTTACTCAACTCATTTAAAATTATCATGTTACTCTCACATCTTACCATGTTGTAGTCTTATACATTAGCTACGTGTGATTTCAAACCGCGCATCATTCGGAGTTCTACAGACTAAGTTAGGCCCCTTTATTTTAGTCTAGAAAAACATTATTTTCAAAATTTACACTGTGGTAATCGATTACCAGGCGGTGGTAATCGATTACCCAAGGTACCAAAATGAGGCAGTAGCTAAATTTCGATCCCCTGTTCTCTGGTAATCGATTACCAAGCATTGGTAATCGATTACTGCACTAGGTAATCGATTACCAATGCTCTGGTAATCGATTACCAGGTCCACAGATGCATAATTTTCGCCCCCTGTTGCATGGTAATCGATTACCAGGGCATGGTAATCGATTACTATGCAGCAAAAGTGACAGATGATAGCTTTTAAGGTCCAAAATGAGTGATGTAATCCATTCCTAACACCTTAATACTCCACATAAACCTTACACATACCCTAATGTAGGCTCTAGGCCCTTCCACCATGCATTTTCATTATCGAATGCATCCATTACAAAAGTCCTTAAGATAATGGCCATTTTACATCATGAATGGTCCATTTACAACATAATTGTTTCAAGGCCTCAAATACAATATACGTGGCTATGGACAAGTCCCATGCTCACTCAAAATATACAATTAATCCAAGGCATGAATATAAAGCAATAACTAAGACTTAGAACATAATCATGAACACAACAAAACCATGGAAATCACATCATGCAATATGTTCATGACCTAAGTCTCAAAACACTATACAACATGATATGTGCACTCCATAAACTCCTCCAAAATGCCATGCTAGCCCAATGCACCACATGCAACCGCCATCCACTAAGTGGGCTTCTTGCCCGAAGCTCCTCCCGGCTCATAATGCCCTGAAATGATGTCCCCAAACGCGGGGTGAGATATAAAAATATATCTCAGTAAACCAAGGGTACTAGAGGCTTTCTCCACCCCATGGCTCACTCAATGTGCAAATATAACATTATACAACATGCATGACATACAATATTACCAACAACTGGGGACAACACGAGAACATCCACATTAGGATTACGTTCAAGGACCCCATCATATAACTCCCGGGAACCTTCCTGGTGCCTCTCCCATGGATGTGACGACCCCATGGCAAAACCTAACTGGAACTCCTCATGAGCCCTATCCAGCGGAAGTCCCTCGTTCGGATCATCCTGGTCCACTCCCAGAGTCGGCCCCACGGCAAAACCCGACCGGAATTCCCAGCGGAATTATCCAGCGGATGTCCAAACCAACACACGTCTACTGGCCAGCGACCAAACAATTTCACACATAACAAGCAATAAAGCATGAAAGCACATAATCACACAATGCCATAAACACAAAATCCAACCACAACCTTCCACTAGGTGTGGTGGAGCACACAAGGGATTAAACCCCAGTTCCAAGGGTTTACCTCAACACCGAAAGTCCCGTTCCACACGTACACTACAAATCAATCTTCCACAATCACGTCCGTGTGAGGCACCCTACAATGATCAACACTTTTCCACATTACACAAAACCTCAATTTCATGACATTTCACTAATTTTTTTCTAAGTTAAAAATCCCACTTTTCACCTAAATTTTTCATGGCATTTCTAGCTCTCACACATCATTCTAAGGCATTTTCATCTAATAGCATTTTTCCATTTGAGCTCCCAATCATCACACATCTAAGATTAAAGACTTAGAGTTCATTTTTCTAGATCTACAAAATAAACCGTAAAAATACTACAATATACTCACAATCGATGATTGACACTCCTCCAAGGTTCACCCAAGCAAAGAGAAGTCCAATGGCTCCAAGAACACTCAAAACCCCAATAATTTCGGATCTGACTTTGCCCAATAACGCCCCAAAGAGATGATTTCAAAGCTTGGGAGTGTCACCAATGGCTTTAGAAGGTGATTTACGATAAATTTCAACACCAAAATCAAGGGATTTGGTTGAGTATAGCTCAAATGGTGGAGGAAGAGAGAAATGGCTTTGCTTTCATGAAAGGGGAGGGAACTCACGGGCAGAGAAGAAAAGAAGAAGAACAAAAAGAAGAGAGAGAGCGTGTTGGGGGGGGGGTGGTGTGGACCAAGTGGATTTTGGTCCCGCGGGTCCCACACGCGATTTAACTTTAATCCAACCACTAATTCTGATCACAG
This sequence comes from Gastrolobium villosum, assembly GCA_032173675.1. Lineage (NCBI taxonomy): Eukaryota > Viridiplantae > Streptophyta > Magnoliopsida > Fabales > Fabaceae > Gastrolobium > Gastrolobium villosum. Next base: position 611 of record JAVKPL010010131.1, on the reverse strand, counting down.
ATTCTTAATCTACTTATTTTTCTGGTTCATGACATAATTTTATTTCCTAAAAATATTGATAAAAATTTCATACTTATCGGTACACTCATACCGCAGTATTTTACACTAAAAATCACTATTCATCAATTTTTCACGAATTTGCCTATTCACTCAATTTTTCGCCCTGAGTCCGTTTCTGACATTATTTTTGTCATATGAAGTCTCCAACTCAATTTTTATGCCTAGGGATACGTGGTTGGTAATTTACCATTTTGCCCTTTTTGCCCATTTTGGCCTTAATTCACGGATTTTCACTAATCAATCAATTTTAATTTCACATTATAATACAAAAGACACATTTAAATTTATGAGGTGTTATAATGATTGTATAACTTCTTATCCTTATATTTTTTCTCTCTCATCTCTTATCACCATTAATTCACCAATATATGATTATGATTGCCCATATCAAATGATCATGTTAATTTGTATAGGAGAAGATCTGCTCCTCATTTTACATTTTGATGGGTTAACCTCGGTTTCAACTCATCACGTGTAAAACCTTCTCTTACCCTTTCTCTCGCTCTTATATAAGTTTCCTTTCCTGGCAACTTTGCAAAACACAATCAATC
>JAVKPL010010130.1:0-41841 GCA_032173675.1 Gastrolobium villosum | reverse complement strand
TCTACCCATTAAGTTAATCCCCCTCTGTTCTGGAAATCGATTACCAACTTTGGGTAATCGATTACCTCACATGGTAATCGATTACCAAGCCTCAGTAATCGATTACCAGTGAAGACAGTAGCTAAATTTCGTCCCCTGTTGCATGGTAATCGATTACCATGCTTGGGTAATCGATTACTATGCAGCAAAAGTGACAGATTACAGCATTTTAAGCCCCAAAAGGGTTGTGTAATCCATCCCTAACCACCTTAATACTCCACACAACACTTAAACACATCCTAAAGTAGGCTCTAGGCCCTTCCATCATGCATTTCCATTAAATCATGCATCATTTACAAAGTCCTCAATATAATGGCCATTTACATACAAATATGGACCATTCTTACAACATGGATCATCAAGACTTCAAGTGCAATAAATGTGGCAATGGACAAGTCCCATGCTCACTCAAAATATACAATTATCCATGTCATGAATAATAAGCAATAAACAAGACTTAGTACATCATCATGAACACTACCAAAAGCATGGCAATAACATCATGCAATATGTTCATGACCTAAGTCTCAAAATACTAATGTCATGCTATGTGCAATCCATAGTCCTCCTCCAAAATGTCATGCAATCCCAATGCACCGCATGCAAATCCACAGTCGACTAAGCGGGCTTCTTGCCCAAAGCTCCTCCCGGCTCATAGTGACCTGAAATGTGGTCCCCCAAACACGGGGTGAGATATACGGATATATCTCAGTAAACCAATGGAGCTAGAGGCTCTCTCCACTCCATGGCTCACTCAAATGTATAAATATGACATCATGTAATATGCAAGCAATACAATATCACCAACCAACTGGAGACAACCCAAGAACATCCACGCATGGATTCATGTTCAAGGACTCCATCATATAACTCCCGAGACAATCCTAGAGCTTCTCCCATGGTTGAGAAAACTCCATGGCCAACCCAACCGGAACTCCTCAAGAGACCTATCCGGCGGATGTCCCCCGTTTGGCTCATCCTGGTGTCGCTCCCATGAGTCGACCCCATGGCATACCCAACTGGCACTTCGCCATCGAAATGATCCAGCGGATGTCCAAACCCAACACACGTCAACTGGCCAGTGACCAAACAATTTTTCATACAATCCAAGCAATATGCATACAAGCACACAATCACACCATGCCATAAACACATAATCCAACCACAACCTTCCACTAGGTGTGGTGGAGCACACTAGGGATTAAACCCAAGTTCCAAGGGTTTACCTCAATACGAGCAAATCCGTTCCAAATGTATGCTCCAAATCAACCTTTCACAATCACGTCCGTGTGAGGCACCCTACAACAATCATCAAATCCAAATTACACCAAACCTCAATTTTCATGAAAATTCCTCAAATTTTCCTAAGTTAAAAACCTAACTTTTTCACCAAAAATTATCATAGCATTTCTAGCTTACAAGCATGATTCTAAGGCCTTTTCATCTAATAGCATTTTTCCATTTGGGCTCTCTATCATCACACATCTAAAATTAAAGGTTTAGAGCATAAATTCCTAGATCTACAAACTCAACCACAAAAATACCACAAATATACTCACAATCAAGTGTATGCTCACCACCAAGGCTCCACTAAGCCAAAGGAAACCCAAAAGCTCCAAGAAACTCCAAGAACACAAGTGGGTCGGATCTGTTTTTGGCCAAAAACGAAGCAAAGAGGTGGATTCAAGGTTTGTAAGTGTCACCAATGGATCTAGAAGGTAGTTTACAATAGATTTCAACACCAAAATCAAGCGATTTGGTGAAGAATAGAGAAAATGGCAAGAGAAGAGAGAAAGGGTTCCTTTTGGGTGTGAAATGGGGAACTTCACGGGGAAGGAAGAAAGAAAAGGGGAAGGGAGGCATGGGGGTGAGTGGGGCCAAGTGGATTTTTGGTCCCACGGGTCCCATACGCGATCTAACTTTAATCCCGATAAAAATTCCGATCATAAATTCTTAATCTACGTATTTTTCCAGTCCATGACATATTTTTATTTCTCCAAAATATTGATAAAAATTTCACACCTATCGGTACACTTACACCACAGTATTTAACACTTAAAAATCACTATTCATCAATTTTTCCCAAATTTGCCTATTCACTCAATTTTCCGCCCTGATTCCATTTCCAGTATTACTTTTGTAATCTGAAATCTCTAACTCAGTATTTAAGCCTCAGAACACACGGTTGATAAATTACCATTTTGCCCTTTTTGCCCATTTTGGCCATAATTCACGGATTTTCACTAATCCACCAACTTTCATTTCACATTATAATATAAAAATTCACATTTAAAATATATGAGGTGTTATATTCACCCCACCTTTTAGAAATTTTGTCCGCAAAATTAAATCATACCTGCTCGCTAACTCAGGATACAGCCGGAGAATCTCGTCCTCCCGCTCCCAAGTAGCCTCCTCAGGTGTGCGGCCTTCCCATTGAATCTTCAGCATGGGAATAACTTTACTTCTCAATCGCTTTTCACTGCGATCCAGTACTGCAATAGGACCAATGAGTGTAACATCCCGTCTAATTACGAACCTATTAGGAATGGGCTAGAGTAAGTATATGCGAATTATATATGTTTGCTCTAGAACGGAATTAAAATTTAAATTAAGGATTTATTGGTAGTACCTTGGAAGACAAGTGCCTATTTTATGCATGTGAAACTTTAGTTATAGGAATAAATTAAATAGAACATATAGGAAGCATAGTGTTATTTAGAATTATATGAGTACTCATTTAAAAGTATGCCATTAATTTTAAGTAAGGAGTAAACCCTTAGTAAATAATTAGAGGAGCATAAAAGTTAGAAGAGTTGGATAAATTCCTAAATAAGAAAACAATTGGACCTATGTCTTGAACCCATTTTTTTATTTTGGACTTGGGCCCTAGAACCCATGACTTTAAGCAACCCAAAATTCCCTTCCCTCTTGCGTTTTTTTTTTGCTGCACACAGCTCCTTCATTGTGTGGTTAGTGTCCAAATAAAACCCAGCTGTACTTACACATCTTGACCGCCACCTTGCATCAACAGTGGGACCCTTGAGTGTGTTTCCTTCCATATGTATCCACTCTAGGCACTCCTTCACATGACCCCTTATCTCTTCATGCGCATGGAGCATTGGGTAGAGGGAACTTTTGTTGCTTGCACTCATATGCAAGACAGAAGCGCTGTGGGCAGTGTGAGGTATAGGTTCTGCATGTTTGACCAAGCCTCTCTCATCCATCACCATCAAAGCCTCCAACCTTGTGCGCATGAGTAGTCCTTGGTTGATGTTCCTTTTGCTTTGCTTATCACGCCTCCTTGCAACATGTGAAGGGAAAAAGCTGCTGCATACTCTCATCCATCACCATCAAACCCTCCAGCCTTGTGCGCTTGAACAGACCTTGGTTTAAGCTCCTTTGCTTTTGCAGCTCACTTATCACACTTGCACCTAATTCATGTCACTTGCTTGTCCCTTGTGCAGCGCTGAAATGGGCAGTGAGCAGGCTGGTAGCTTGTGTCATTATCATGCAGCCCTTGGAGGGAGAGAGGACAGATCCGCATGATATGGAATAGGCAGAAAAATCTTAGCCTTTCCCTTCCTTGTGCGCCTGAACAAGTAAGATCTCTGATCACTTGGGAAGAGGAACCTTGTGCATTCATTCTAAACATACAACCATTGAGTTGACCAAAGCTACTCATCCTCTGATTCTGACTTGGACAGCCCTCACACTGATCTAGCAGGCACAGAATTCTGATACCTTGCAGCCTCAGATCATGTCCTTGTTTGTCAACCGATTCAGCCATCATTTCCCTAGTAGCATGCGTTGTCTTGGGCAGAAGTAAGGGGCAGATGTTTGTCACTTTTGATGACTTAGCTTAGCATTATTTTACATGCACCCAATGAGGCATTGTGATCGGTCTGCATTGAGCAGAAAACTTCCCCAACCTCCTTCCTTTGCGTGCTCCAAGGAGAGGAGACTCAAGCTCATCTTCTAACTTGTGTAGTGTTTATAAACAGCCTTCATGTTCCCTTCTCTTCCATTCCTTTGCGCTGGATGAATAGGCATTATAGGTTAAAATTAACTTGCCAAAACAGAAACCAACCCTTTTCCCCACTCCCTAACCGTAAGTGTTTATGAAGAGGTCTAGAGGGAAGTTGTATCCCCTTTTTCCCTGAACTATGGACATCATTGAGAGAAACCAACAACTCCATACACACTCTTATCCTTCCTTGACCGTGAGCAGTCTTAGAAGGGACCTTAAGGAAACTCTAGTCATCCTCCTTATTTCTCAGCCTTGAACTCATGAGCAAGGCATAAGACACCTAACCTCATCTCCCCTTTTTCCTTGTTGGCCGAGATCACCTTACAAGAAGGTGCAACATTCATTTCCTCCTCATTCCTAAACACCTCGTCCAACCTTCATGGAAACATCTTTCTGTTTTGATGTGATTATAGACCAAAACCTTGAGTCATAAGAGGAACCTCCATATGCTGCACGATTCAATCTTGATTCTCATCTTTCACTCATTCTCTCTGTACACTCGGTCATCATCTAGGAGGGCTGGACTTGTTTTTCGTGGAGCACAGTTAGTAGAGGTGCTGCACTTGTCACTAACGTGAACCTTGTGGGCTTACAAGAGGTAATCCTAGTTCGAACCCTTACCTCCTCCATCCTTTGTTTCGGTTGGTATTTGCATATAATGGACCGTTTTCTTTCGCCACTGTCCATCCATTAATTCTGTCTTTTAAAACAACATCAGTGGTTGATATATGCAAGCTAAAATTATGTTATATGAGCATAGTATATGGCTCACTTGGAACTTTGAGACAACTTGTATTTTTAGCACACCATGAAGTGTAAGGTTGGAAATGTGAATAAAAGTCATGAACCTAGTGCATGCTAGCCCCTAAACCCGATTTGTTAGTATGGAAATAGTGTCTTTGTGAATATGGTGGACTGTTTTGTGGGACTGCATCATACTCCTAGCTCTACATGCATCAAACTAATTTACAGCATGCTTATTAGTCCATCCTAGCGCACCATATATAGTTTAGATGAGAATGAGAATTGAAATCTTTAATCTTTTTGTTAACCGATTCTGCCTTGGTTTGAACCTTGGAATTTGATTGTATTTAATCATTGGTAACTCTTTTATAAGGCAGAATATTGTTAGGAATGAAAGCTTGAAAACCGTATATGTATGCATGTGGGAACCTAGGGAAAAATGTAGATTTTGTTGCTGTATAAATTCATTTAAGATGAGATGAAGTCAGAATATTATTTCCTTAAGAGGAGCCTTAAAAACCGAACCCTCTTATGATGAAAACAGTGGAAAAAAATGGTAGTTCAAGCAAGGGATGATATTATTCTAAGGGCAGTATATATATTTATTGGCACTAAATCAATTCGATGAAGGTACATGAAATAGAAGTCTAGGACTTGTTGGTAAAGTATTGGAATAGCATGAAATAAATTCTGATTGCATATGTATATGTATCTATTTGATTAGGTGCACAAGATCCTAGCTCTTTGGAATGTTTGATTGATATGTGGATTGATGATGTTTGACAAAGAATGTTAAAGACACGAGGTAAGTGTCAGGCGATATTACCTAATGTGACTATTAACTACTGGTATAAAATTGTGACATGATGCTCCATATTCCGTAAAAGTATTATGTTCCATTATGATGAAAGGAAACTGCCCAAAATGTGCCGTGATGGCTATATGATTATGAGGTAAAGACGTTATGTGGCAGCATAACGCATATGAAAAGTATATGAGCCGTGATGGCTATATGAAAGGTATATAAGCATGCACCTTACATCATACCGCATTTTTACGCTTTGTGTGTGAAAGCATAGCATGACATGCATGTATCAAGATCATATAGGCCTTGTTTTAGAATAGTTATGTACAGGACCATGTGTTTGAGCAAGCATCATATAGGCATCCCCAAGGTACCGGGGTATGGGACACTTGGCATCAGTCCGCATAGGCCCACAGTTGGAATCCACATGGAGCTCAGGTGCCAAGGGATATTTGATTCCACTGTGAAGTGCGCGCACGACGGTGCTAAAAGCGCAAAGGAAAGGCGTTATATACGCAATATATGAATATGATGAAAAGGAAAGGCGTTATATGCGCTATATATATATGAATATGATGAAAAGGAAAAAGGAAAAGGAACAAGGATATGTTGAAGTGACTGTTTATGATTTTGTGCCTAGTTAATACTGTTATATTACTGGTTTTGTTGCCACACTACTGGGATTTTTCTCACCCCTTCGGGGCTGCTATTTTCCAAAATGGCAGGAGGACGTAAAAGTTTTTGAAGAAGTGAAGTTTGCTGTTGCTTGCTGATGCATGGATTTTTGCTGTTACTGTTTGATTGTTGGATGACTGTAATGCTTTATATTTCGGTACTCTTAGATGACTGTAGACTTTATCATCTCTATTTTACCTTGAACCTTTATGAACAGCGGCTGTTTTGGAAAAATCAGAAAAACGTTTTGCAAAGAGAATTTTTAACTAAGTGCTGAATTTTTACCAGTTTTACAACCACTTTACGTGTCATGTTTCAAGGGGCAAACGAACTCCGATTTACTATTATTTTATATGCACGCGAAGCCCCGGGTATGTACCTTCAAACTGTGCAGGTTTCATCTCTATACGAAATCTGTACAAATTTTTATAAGCTTCGCCCTACAGCCTGTTCCAGAAAACGGACAGAATTCACAAGCGTTTTACGTGTCCTGTTCCGTGGGGCTATTCACCTCCGAATCGCGCATAATTTATATGTACGCTGTAACATCCCGTATAATTAGTAAAATACCTAGGTACTATATGCTATAGGTACATGTGTAGAATTCGGATGTATGGTTTATGGGTAATGGCTTGTGAATTGTTTGATTTTTATTCCTTGGATAAGACTAAGGTAAATAATTAAATTAAATCATAGGAGGGTACATATGTAGACATGTGGATTTAATCTTATAAGTATGTGTTATAGGACCTTAGTGTTCATTGGTCCTTGGTAGTGGGCTAGTGTGTGTGTGGACTTGTTGCTATTGGATTTGTGATTGGATTTTTGGTGTGTGACCAATGGCCCAAGGATGGCCTTTGAACCTACCTTGTTTTAGCCCAAGGTTGTAACCACTTATCCTCCTTAAAGCCTAGTCCAACAAGGCTGCCTTGTGCAGCAAGGAACACTACTTGGCTAGTTGTTTTTACTTCTCATTTATGCGCACATGTGGGTGGATTACACTTAGAAAAATCTGCCAAATTCCTTCATGTTTGACCGCCACCTCACTTGGCTTTTACACACTTGATTTTAATTTTATTGCATGGTAGACACATGTGCAATTTAGCATGTTTTTAGGCTGCATACTCATCCATTTAGGCGCACATGGGAGGGACCTTTGTGCAGATTTCTTGTGTCACCAAAACTGCATAACTTGTTGACTTGGATAACCACTTACACTCTCCATCATGAGACTGCATTGTGCAGATTTTTGGCAAGCTTTTGCAGCCCATCATGAGTCAAACCTCCTCCTCCTTCCACATGCATCATTAGTGAGATTTTGGGACTGCATTCTCATCATTTTTGCGCAGAGGACAGCTCCAAAAATCAGAATCCTTGGCTGCCACAAAGCTCTCTTGCTTGTGGACTTAGTGAACCTCCCTCACACCTCTCTTTGTGCGCATGGTTTAGCCTTCTATGCAGAAATTTTCTGACTTAGGACAGCCCAAAATTGAGTGTTAGACTGCCACAAAATCTGCACCCTTGATGCACCTTTCTCTCCCTCATCATTGCGCACCAAGGCTGCCTAAGTGCAGATTTTTGGACTGCCACTTGGTTAGTTACTTGTTGACTTAGAGCTCTTGCATGAGCTCATGATGCACATCTTCCACTCCTCTCTATGCGCAAAATCATGGTCAATTGTGCAGAAATTTCTCTGCCTTGGACAGCCCTCAAAGCTGAACAAATCTTCCCTCACCCCTTGCATGTAAATAGAGTAAAGTAGAAGCAAACCTTGCTTGATTCAGCCTTAGATTCAGCCCCATCCTCTCAAAGAAATCTGAATATTTCATGATAGTTAATCATAGCATTTTTCCCTCACTTTCACTATATATGTGCGCATGGAGAGGGGGCTGCCTTCATGTGCAAGTGCAGCCAACTCTTCTCCAACTTCTCTTCTCCTCACTCCCTCACTCCCAAAACCGAACCTCAAGCCTCCTTGGAGCTAGAAGACTTTGCTTAAGACAACTCCTTCTTTCCCTCACCTCAACCATACACCAAGCTAGTGCTAGCCTTGTTCCTCACCTTGTTGCGCATAGGACCTCTTAGGAAGTGTGGACTTGTGTGTAGTGAAGCTAGAAGGTGGTGTGATTCTTGACTTGAAGGGTGTGCTACAAGAGGTAGGCCTTGAACTTGAACTCCTTCTTAGTGTAGCCATGTATTTATGCGCAAATGTCTCCTTGCATATATGTTGCTTTGGACCTTTGGTTGAGCATGATTAAAGTTTTAGTATGGAGTCATTTTAGGATGATTTGTATGCATAAAAATCTTATGGTTATGGTTAAGCTTATGCCACTATTTCTTGTATGGATGTGCCTCTGATTTGGAGAAGTAATGTGCCACTGTTTCGGTTTGATGTGCCACTGTTTTGGTAGATAAAATGCCACTGTTTCGGTTCCTCAAAATCACATTAAAATGCCACTGTTTGAAGATGTATGCCACTGTTTCGGTTCATCAATATCACCATTATAAGCCACTGTTTCTGCACAATAAAAGCCACTGTTTCTGCACAATAAAAGCCACTGTTTCTGCACAATAAAAGCCACTGTTTCTGCACAATAAAAGCCACTGTTTCTGCACAATAAAAGCCACTGTTTCTGCACTTAAAAGCCACTGTTTCTGCACATTATATGTTTCCACTGCCACTGTTTCTGCACATATATGCCACTGTTTCTGCACTGTCACTGTTTTAGTGCTCCTTAAGCCACTGTTTTAGCCATGTAATGCCACTGTTTCCATGCTTAAAATGCCACTGTTTTAGTCATGAAATGTCACCGTTTCCATGCTTAAAATGTCACTGTTTTTATGCATAATATGCCACTGTTTTAAGTCATCATATGCCACTGTTTTATGCATAATGTGCCACTGTTTAAGTCATCATATGCCACTATTTATATGCATAAATGCCACTGTTTTTATGCATCAAATGCCACTGTTTTAGTCATCATATGCCACTGTTTTTATGCATAAAAATGCCAAGATTTATGCCACTGTTTGTATGCATAAAATGTCACTGTTTTAATCCATGATATGCCACTGTTTCAATGTTTTAAAAACCACTGATTTATGTCTGTTTTAAAATGCCACTGTTTCTGTTTTAAAACGTCACTGTTTTGCTGTTGTAAATGCTCACTGTTTTGCTGCTGTATGCTCACTGTTTTGCTGCTGTAAACACTGCTGTATGCTCACTGTTTTGCTGCTGTAAGCTCACTGTTTTGCTGCTGTATGCTCACTGTTTTGCTGCTGTATACTCACTGTTTTGCTGCTGTAAATGCTCACTGTTTTGGCTGCTGTAAGCCACTGCTGTATGCTCTCTGTTCTGCTGTAAATAGCCACTGTAAATGATTAGTTTTAATTGATTTAGGTACGCTTAAGAAGTGAGAATATTTCGCTGCCGTTGGTAATATTTAAGGGTAGCTAAGGTAAGTGTCAGGCGATGAAGCCTAATGTGACTATTGACTACTGGTATAAAATTGTGACATGATGCTCCATATGCCATAAAAATATTATGTTCCATTATGATGAAAGGAAACTGCCAAATATGTGCCGTGATGGCTATGAGGTAAAGACGTTATGAGGCAGCATAACGCATATGAAAAGTATATGTGCCGTGATGGCTATATGAAAGGTATATAAGCATGCACCTTACATTCATACCGCATTTTTACGCTTTGTGTGTGAAAGCATAGCATGACATGCATATATCATGATCATATAGGCCTTGTTTTAGAATAGTTATGTACAGGAACATGTGTTTGAGCAAGCATCATATAGGCATCCCCAAGGTACCGGGGTATGGGACACTTGGCATCAGTCCGCATAGGCCCTCAGATGGAATCCACATGGAGCTCAGGTGCCAAGGGTATATTTGATTCCACTGGGAAGTGCGCGCACGACGGTGCTAAAAGCGCAAAGGAAAGGCGTTATATACGCAATATATGATATGATGAAAAGGAAAGGCGTTATATACGCAATATATATATGAATATGATGAAAAAGAAAAAGGAAATGGAACAAGGATATGTTGAAGTGACTGTTTATGATTTTGTGCCTAGTTAATACTGTTATATTACTGGTTTTATTGCCACACTACTGGGATTATTCTCACCCCTTCGGGGCTGCTATTTTTCCAAAATGGCAGGAGGACGCAAGAGCATTTGAAGGAGTAATATTTTGCTGTTGATTGCTGATGCGTGGATTATCAGTGTTGCTGTTTGTTTAAATGGATAACTGTAATGATTAATGTTTTGGAACTATTTTGGATGACTGTAGTCTTCATCATGATTATGTTAGCTTGAACTTTTGTGAACAATGACTATTTTGGAAAACCTTTATGAAAAGAATTTAAGTGTTGAAAATTTTTATACGGATTTGTATATTGCTTTGTTAGCTCATGTGACGTTAACGACTCTAATTCCGCTTAGCAAACGACTCTCTTGGATGCATACAAGGGAGGGCGTTACACTAATTGGTATCAGAGCAGTTTGGTCCATGGATTTGCTTGTGATTGATTGAATTGATTGTTGATTGTGTTTATCTGCTGATTGACTGTCTAAAGGTGCTATAGTTTAAGTATATATTAGACTAGGGTAGTTAGATTGTTAGGACCGTTCTGTGATAAGACACGGATGCATAGTTAACTTGTCCGAATTGAACTCGAGTACCTACTTGGGACTGCTGCCATGAATAACTTGCGGTGAGCCTGATCAACTCATCTCAGGATATTGTGAATGCAGAATCATGGCAGGTGGTCGCGGTTCAACTCGGGGAAGGTCTGGCGATGCGGAAGGGGATCTTATCACTACCTTAGGGGGACTGGCAACGTTTATTCAGACAAGTATTTTTGGATAAGTATTTTCCTAAAGCAAGGAGAAGAATGAAGCACCCGGAACTGCTTTCACTCAGGCAGATTCTTCAGGACGGCACCTGGTAGGGGTCAAGGCAGAAGTACGCAGTTGCAGGCACGGCCTGGAAATTTTAAGAGAAACTTTACGGTGGGTCAATCGTCGACTGGACGTCAGGGCGCGACTGTTTGTGCTACTTGTGGAAAGAATCACTTTGGAGTCTGTCGCAAGAACGACAATGCATGCTTCAGATGCGGCCAGCAAGGTCATTTTGCTTACAAATGCCCCCAGAACGCTGATCAACAGCCTCCGCAAGCACGGGTGTTCACACTGGATGCGAAAGATGGTAAGTTTCAACCTTTCTCTCTCATTTCGTTATTGCAAGTTAGGAAAGAGCTCCGCAAGGGAGCAGCAGGATATCTTTTGTCGATCGAGGCTGAGACCTCGATTGACAATCAAATTCAGGATGTACCGGTAGTTAGAGAATTCGAGGAGGTATTCCCGGATGAAATACCTCGATTGCCTCCTCATAGGGAAATAGAATTTTCGATCGAACTTGTTCCTGGAGTCGGACCGATCTCCATTGCCCCGTATCGCATGGCGCCGTTGGAACTACGCGAGTTGAAGAAGCAGATAGAAGAACTTTTGGCTAAGGAATTCATCAGACCGAGTACTTCTCCCTGGGGTGCTCCAGCCATCTTGATTAAGAAGAAGAATGGAAGTTTACGTCTGTGTGTAGATTACCGCCAGCTGAACAAAGTAACGGTGAAGAATAAGTATCCGCTACCGAGGATCGACGTTTTGATGGACCAGCTGAGAGGAGCCAGAGTCTTTTCCAAGATAGACTTACGTTCGGGATACCATCAGATCCGGGTCAAACCGGAAGATATTCCGAAAACCGCTTTTAGGACTCGTTATGGGCACTACGAATATCAGGTGATCCCATCCGGACTTACGAATGCTCCAGCGGTATTCATGGACTACATGAACCGCATCTTCCGCCCGTTCCTTGACCAGTTTGTTATTGTGTTTATCGATGATATCCTGATTTACTCGGCTAATGAAGAGCTGCACGCGGAACATCTGAGGATTGTCCTGCAAGTCTTAAAGGAGAAGCAATTGTACGCGAAATGGTCGAAGTGCGAGTTTTGGCTTAAAGAGGTCCAGTTTCTGGGCCATGTCATTTCATCGGAAGGTATCGCGGTGGACCCCAGCAAAGTCGAAGCTGTCATGAATTGGGAACGACCCAAGACTGTCACCGAAGTAAGAAGTTTCTTAGGTCTGGCTGGATACTATCGAAGGTTCATCCAGAATTTCTCTCAGATAGTACAACCCCTTACTCGTCTCACTCGGAAGGATAAGCCTTTTGAGTGGACTGAAGCTTGTGAAGAATGTTTCTTGGAGCTAAAGAGCAGATTGACGAGTGCTCCCGTACTCACGATTCCGGATCCTACTCGAAAGTTCGAAGTTTATTGCGATGCGTCGCTGAAAGGACTTGGATGCGTGTTGATGCAGGGTCGTATGGCGGTAGCTTATGCATCTCGACAACTGAAGCCTCACGAAGAAAATTATCCTACGCACGATTTGGAGTTAGCAGCTATAGTGTTCGCACTTAAAATCTGGAGGCACCACTTGTATGGTTCGCAGTTTGATGTGTTCAGCGATCATAAGAGTTTGAAGTACTTGTTCGACCAGAAGGAGCTGAATATGCGGCAACGTCGGTGGATGGAATTTCTGAAGGACTACGATTTTGACCTTAAGTACCACCCCGGAAAGGCGAACGTGGTAGCTGACGCCCTGAGCAGGAAGACTCTACACACTGCAACTCTGATGATAGAAGAATTGAAGTTGTTTAAGGCCTTTCGAGACTTGAATTTATCTGTGGACGAGAGAAGGAACCGCATAAGATTGGGAAATATAAAAGTGGAGAATAACTTGATCAGTAGAATTAAGGAGGCTCTGAAAGATGAAGAGTTAGTCCGTGATTTGGTTGGCAACCAAGATGTTGTAAAGGAAGAGAATGATGTTTGGAGATTTCAAGGACGGCTGGTTGTGCCGAATGAAGAGTTGAGGCAAGAAGTTTTGCAGGAAGCTCACAAGGGTAAGTATGCAGTTCATCCTGGATCCACAAAGATGTACCATGATTTGAAGACCTCGTTTTGGTGGCCGGGTATGAAGCGTGATATTGCGGAGTATGTATCTCGGTGCTTAACTTGTCAGAAGGTGAAGTACGAACATCAGAAACCGTCGGGACTCCTTCAACCTTTGGAGATTCCCGAATGGAAGTGGGACAGCATTTCGATGGATTTTGTAGTTGGACTTCCTCGGACGCGAGAAGGATATGATTCGATCTGGGTGATTGTCGATCGTTTAACAAAGTCAGCTCATTTCTTGCGTGTTAGGACCACATATGATACAGAAAGGCTTGCTAGAATCTATCTGCAGGAGATTGTGAAGCTGCACGGAGTTCCTTCGAGTATTGTCAGTGATCGTGATCCCAAGTTTACATCTAAGTTTTGGGAATCCTTTCAAAGAGCATTAGGGACCCAACTGAGGTTGAGTACTGCTTATCATCCGCAGACCGATGGACAGACGGAACGCACCATCCAAGCCTTAGAGGACATGTTGCGAGCATGTGTTTTGGAGTTAGGAGGCAGCTGGGATAGTTATCTTTCGTTGATCGAGTTCGCTTACAACAACAGTTACCACTCCAGCATTCAGATGGCACCGTACGAAGCTTTGTATGGGAGGAAATGTAGATCCCCATTATGTTGGACTGAAGTGGGCGAGCGAAGTATGTTAGGACCTGATCTAATTCAAGAAACATCCGAACAAGTAAAGAAGATTCGGGAGAATATGCAGAGGGCTCAGGCCAGACAGAAGAGTTATTACGACAAGCGTCATAAGCCTCTATTTTTCGAAGTCGGAGACCATGTATTTTTGAGAATCACTCCTACATCGGGACTCGGAAGGAGAATGGGAGTAAAGAAGTTAAGTCCACGGTACTTAGGACCGTACCTGATTATGGACCGGATTGGAGAGTCTGCATACCGGTTGGCTTTACCACCCAATCTGTCAGGAATTCACAATGTATTTCATGTGTCTCAGCTACGGAGGTATCTCTCTGATCCATCTCACGTGTTACAACCGGAAGAAGTGGAACTCAAGGAAAATCTGACTTATCAAGTGCAACCATTCCAAATTCTTGAAAGATCCGTCAAGCGACTCCGTTCTAAAGAGATTCCGTTGGTGAAAGTATTGTGGAACAACAGATCGGCGGCTGAAGCCACTTGGGAGCGCGAGGACGACATTCAGAAACGCTATCCAGAACTGTTTAGCTCTTAAGTAAGTTTAATTTTGCGGACAAAATTCCTATTTGGTGGGGAGAGTGTAACATCTCGTATAATTAGTAAAATACCTAGGTACTATATGCTATAGAATTCGGATGTATGGTTTATGGGTAATGGCTTGTGAATTGTTTGATTTTTATTCCTTGGATAAGACTAAGGTAAATAATTAAATTAAATCATAGGAGGGTACATATGTAGACATGTGGATTTAATCTTATAAGTATGTGTCATAGGACCTTAGTGTTCATTGGTCCTTGGTAGTGGGCTAGTGTGTGTGTGGACTTGTTGCTATTGGATTTGTGATTGGATTTTTGGTGTGTGACCAATGGCCCAAGGATGGCCTTTGAACCTACCTTGTTTTAGCCCAAGGTTGTAACCACTTATCCTCCTTAAAGCCTAGTCCAACAAGGCTGCCTTGTGCAGCAAGGAACACTACTTGGCTAGTTGTTTTTACTTCTCATTTATGCGCACATGTGGGTGGATTACACTTAGAAAAATCTGCCAAATTCCTTCATGTTTGACCGCCACCTCACTTGGCTTTTACACACTTGATTTTAATTTTATTGCATGGTAGACACATGTGCAATTTAGCATGTTTTTAGGCTGCATACTCATCCATTTAGGCGCACATGGGAGGGACCTTTGTGCAGATTTCTTGTGTCACCAAAACTGCATAACTTATTGACTTGGATAACCACTTACACCCTCCATCATGAGACTGCATTGTGCAGATTTTTGGCAAGCTTTTGCAGCCCATCATGAGTCAAACCTCCTCCTCCTTCCACATGCATCATTAGTGAGATTTTGGGACTGCATTCTCATCATTTTTGCGCAGAGGACAGCTCCAAAAATCAGAATCCTTGGTTGCCACAAAGCTCTCTTGCTTGTGGACTTAGTGAACCTCCCTCACACCTCTCTTTGTGCGCATGGTTTAGCCTTCTATGCAGAAATTTTCTGACTTAGGACAGCCCAAAATTGAGTGTTAGACTGCCACAAAATCTGCACCCTTGATGCACCTTTCTCCCCCTCATCATTGCGCACCAAGGCTGCCTAAGTGCAGATTTTTGGACTGCCACTTGGTTAGTTACTTGTTGACTTAGCAAAGCTCTTGCATGAGCTCATGATGCACATCTTCCACTCCTCTCTATGCGCAAAATCATGGTCAATTGTGCAGAAATTTCTCTGCCTTGGACAGCCCTCAAAGCTGAACAAATCTTCCCTCACCCCTTGCATGTAAATAGAGTAAAGTAGAAGCAAACCTTGCTTGATTCAGCCTTAGATTCAGCCCCATCCTCTCAAAGAAATCTGAATATTTCATGATAGTTAATCATAGCATTTTTCCCTCACTTTCACTATATATGTGCGCATGGAGAGGGGGCTGCCTTCATGTGCAAGTGCAGCCAACTCTTCTCCAACTTCTCTTATCCTCACTCCCTCACTCCCAAAACCGAACCTCAAGCCTCCTTGGAGCTAGAAGACTTTGCTTAAGACAACTCCTTCTTTCCCTCACCTCAACCATACACCAAGCTAGTGCTAGCCTTGTTCCTCACCTTGTTGCGCATAGGACCTCTTAGGAAGTGTGGACTTGTGTGTAGTGAAGCTAGAAGGTGGTGTGATTCTTGACTTGAAGGGTGTGCTACAAGAGGTAGGCCTTGAACTTGAACTCCTTCTTAGTGTAGCCATGTATTATGCGCAAATGTCTCCTTGCATATATGTTGCTTTGGACCTTTGGTTGAGCATGATTAAAGTTTTAGTATGGAGTCATTTTAGGATGATTTGTATGCATAAAAATCTTATGGTTATGGTTAAGCTTATGCCACTATTTCTTGTATGGATGTGCCTCTGATTTGGAGAAGTAATGTGCCACTGTTTCGGTTTGATGTGCCACTGTTTTGGTAGATAAAATGCCACTGTTTCGGTTCCTCAAAATCACATTAAAATGCCACTGTTTGAAGATGTATGCCACTGTTTCGGTTCATCAATATCACCATTATAGGCCACTGTTTCTGCACAATAAAAGCCACTGTTTCTGCACAATAAAAGCCACTGTTTCTGCACCTAAAAGCCACTGTTTCTGCACATTACATGCCACTGTTTCTGCACATTATATGCCACTGTTTCTGCACATATATGTCACTGTTTTAGTGCCCCTTAAGCCACTGTTTTAGCCATGTAATGCCACTGTTTCCATGCTTAAAATGCCACTGTTTTAGTCATCATATGCCACTGTTTTTATGCATAAAAATGCCACTGTTTTAGCCCTTCTATGCCACTGTTTGTATGCATAAAATGTCACTGTTTTAATCCATGATATGCCACTGTTTCAATGTCCAAAAACCAAGATTTATGCCACTGTTTTGGAAGTTCAAGTGCCACTGTTTCTGTTTTAAAAACGCCACTGTTTCTGTTTTAAAATGCCACTGTTTCTATTTAAAACGTCACTATTTTGCTGCTGTAAATGCTCACTGTTTTGCTGCTGTAAATGCTCACTGTTTTGCTGCTGTATGCTCACTGTTTTGCTGCTGTAAACACTGCTGTATGCTCACTGTTTTGCTGCTGTAAGCTCACTGTTTTGCTGCTGTATGCTCACTGTTTTGCTGCTGTATACTCACTGTTTTGCTGCTGTAAATGCTCACTGTTTTGGCTGCTGTAAGCCACTGCTGTATGCTCTCTGTTCTGCTGTAAATAGCCACTGTAAATGATTAGTTTTAATTGATTTAGGTACGCTTAAGAAGTGAGAATATTTCGCTGCCGTTGGTAATATTTAAGGGAAGCTAAGGTAAGTGTCAGGCGATGAAGCCTAATGTGACTATTGACTACTGGTATAAAATTGTGACATGATGCTCCATATGCCATAAAAATATTATGTTCCATTATGATGAAAGGAAACTGCCAAATATGTGCCGTGATGGCTATGAGGTAAAGACGTTATGAGGCAGCATAACGCATATGAAAAGTATATGTGCCGTGATGGCTATATGAAAGGTATATAAGCATGCACCTTACATTCATACCGCATTTTTACGCTTTGTGTGTGAAAGCATAGCATGACATGCATATATCATGATCATATAGACCTTGTTTTAGAATAGTTATGTACAGGAACATGTGTTTGAGCAAGCATCATATAGGCATCCCCAAGGTACCGGGGTATGGGACACTTGGCATCAGTCCGCATAGGCCCTCAGATGGAATCCACATGGAGCTCAGGTGCCAAGGGTATATTTGATTCCACTGGGAAGTGCGCGCACGACGGTGCTAAAAGCGCAAAGGAAAGGCGTTATATACGCAATATATGATATGATGAAAAGGAAAGGCGTTATATACGCAATATATATATGAATATGATGAAAAAGAAAAAGGAAATGGAACAAGGATATGTTGAAGTGACTGTTTATGATTTTGTGCCTAGTTAATACTGTTATATTACTGGTTTTATTGCCACACTACTGGGATTATTCTCACCCCTTCGGGGCTGCTATTTTTCCAAAATGGCAGGAGGACGCAAGAGCATTTGAAGGAGTAATATTTTGCTGTTGATTGCTGATGCGTGGATTATCAGTGTTGCTGTTTGTTTAAATGGATAACTGTAATGATTAATGTTTTGGAACTATTTTGGATGACTGTAGTCTTCATCATGATTATGTTAGCTTGAACTTTTGTGAACAATGACTATTTTGGAAAACCTTTATGAAAAGAATTTAAGTGTTGAAAATTTTATACGGATTTGTATATTGCTTTGTTAGCTCATGTGACGTTAACGACTCTAATTCCGCTTAGCAAACGACTCTCTTGGATGCATACAAGGGAGGGCGTTACACTAATTGGTATCAGAGCAGTTTGGTCCATGGATTTGCTTGTGATTGATTGAATTGATTGTTGATTGTGTTTATCTGCTGATTGACTGTCTAAAGGTGCTATAGTTTAAGTATATATTAGACTAGGGTAGTTAGATTGTTAGGACCGTTCTGTGATAAGACACGGATGCATAGTTAACTTGTCCGAATTGAACTCGAGTACCTACTTGGGACTGCTGCCATGAATAACTTGCGGTGAGCCTGATCAACTCATCTCAGGATATTGTGAATGCAGAATCATGGCAGGTGGTCGCGGTTCACTCGGGGAAGGTCTGGCGATGCGGTAGAGGATCTTATCACTACCTTAGGGGGACTGGCAACGTTTATTCAGACAAGTATTTTTGGATAAGTATTTTCCTAAAGCAAGGAGAAGAATGAAGCACCCGGAACTGCTTTCACTCAGGCAGATTCTTCAGGACGGCACCTGGTAGGGGTCAAGGCAGAAGTACGCAGTTGCAGGCACGGCCTGGAAATTTTAAGAGAAACTTTACGGTGGGTCAATCGTCGACTGGACGTCAGGGCGCGACTGTTTGTGCTACTTGTGGAAAGAATCACTTTGGAGTCTGTCGCAAGAACGACAATGCATGCTTCAGATGCGGCCAGCAAGGTCATTTTGCTTACAAATGCCCCCAGAACGCTGATCAACAGCCTCCGCAAGCACGGGTGTTCACTCTGGATGCGAAAGATGGTAAGTTTCAACCTTTCTCTCTCATTTCGTTATTGCAAGTTAGGAAAGAGCTCCGCAAGGGAGCAGCAGGATATCTTTTGTCGATCGAGGCTGAGACCTCGATTGACAATCAAATTCAGGATGTACCGGTAGTTAGAGAATGAGGAAAATGATGAACTAGTTGAAAATGAGGAAAATGATGTTTATCTCCCAATTTTTGTAGTACGGAAGCACTTGATAATCACTTGACAGTTGTTCGACGTGAACGTGAACTCAAATCACAATTAGAAGAAAGGAAAATAAGAAGTGATGCAACTTCTGAAGAGGCCAAGAGAATAGCTTCTTTGCAAGAGGAAAAGCAGTAGCAAGAAAAGGCTAAAGCTGAAGCAGAGGTACCATAACTTTATTTTTTAGTTGATTGTATTACTTGGCAAAATATATATGTTTCATATTTCATTTGAGTTGAAGCTGCCGATGCTTAATGACGTTAATTATCACCTGTTAAAAATTATAAATGCACCTTTTTTTATATGAAGTCTATTGGTTTACCATTTTTTCTTATTTAATTATTTTTTGTTACAACGATGTTTTGAGAATCCTAAACTGCCACAAATAAATTTATTGTTGCATTGGTTTGGATTGTACCTTGCTTGACCTGCTACTAGCCTATGACTTGGTAGTATTTTCGCTGATATTCATGTGTCCTAATTTTGTTTTAGTACATAATTTCCTTTATAGATACTTTAGCGCAAATGCTCTTTCATTCATTATTTTTCAATTTTGTGGGTGCAGGCCAAACTTAGAGCAGAGGAAGCAAAACAAGCTGCATTGGAAGCCAAAAGAAAGGCAGCAGTGGAAGCTGAAAAAAGAGCGGCAACAGAAGATGCAGTTTATGTGGAATCTAAGTCGGATGGGAAGCCCATCTCAAAGAAAAGAAAAGCATCAAAGAAGCAGTTTATGAATGGAGGATATGAAACCATGTCCCAAGAGGAAGGTGGAACTAAAAAGGTAATGTTTAGGGCCTCATTGTTTTGAGTACAAATATAGTTCTTGTTTGGACTTTCCATATTGTCATGATAACCCTTTCTCATTTTGACTTTCATTATAAAATTGATAAGGCTCATTTGTAAACATATATAGAATGTTTTCAATTTAAGCTATATTGTTCGTTCTCGTCAACACCGAGATAGGATAGTTTAGTGAGTCAAACATATATAATTTCTTAGGGCTCGTTTGGTGGACATGATAAGATAAGGGTAGGATATGATATGGGGCTGATAAAGGTAGGATATGATATGGGGCTGATTAGCCTATATCATGTCATGTGTTTGAGGAGCACCTGATTAGCAATCTGATAAGATTATGTAGAAGAAGAAAGGAGAAAGAAAAAACAAAATATAATGCAATAAATACAAATATATTGGGTAGCGTGGGGATATATTGGGTATCCAATATTGGTATCCTATCCTATTGAATCCTAACCCAGCTCCCCCATAGGATAAGAAATCATGTATTGGATAGGATAAAATGAGACAATAGGATAAGCTAATCATATCCTATTAACCCACCAAACAAGAGATAAAATTAGGATATGATAAGTTATCTTATTCTATCTTCTTTATTAGGTGCTCCAAACAGATCCTTAAAGTCAAGATGAAAACTACTGCTGGAAGTAGGTTTTCAAGGTTGTTGTTTTATCCTGTCCCCCTTCCTTCCCCTAAATGAAGTTGTTCTAGGATAGGCCTTCACATGGGACAATTTTAATTGGATTTGATGTGACATAAAATATAATAAATACTCAAAATAGGCCTCCAAAGATACATAGGACATCAAAGTTAGTCCTCCATAGTGTAAAATAAGCATCAATATAGGGACTAAATTAGTGTCCAATGATATATTAAGG
The DNA here is from genome assembly GCA_032173675.1 of Gastrolobium villosum. Lineage (NCBI taxonomy): Eukaryota > Viridiplantae > Streptophyta > Magnoliopsida > Fabales > Fabaceae > Gastrolobium > Gastrolobium villosum. The sequence continues at coordinate 20,891 of JAVKPL010010130.1, read as the reverse complement.
GAGTAAATTGATGTCCATTTTAAACATTCAAGGACCGAGTTAATATCTAATATATTTAGAGGACCAACTTGATGTCTCATGTTTCTTTGGAGGACCAATTTGTGTTTTTAGTAGTGTTTTAAAACCTCACCCTACCCCCCGGGTTGACCCGGGTCAACCCTGACCCCTCCCCTTTGAGGGTTAGGGTCACAAGTTGGACCCTATATGCACATTGTAAGAACCCGCACCGCTAATTAAAGTAATTAGTAAATTAATTATGATAATTAGGAAATAATTCCATAATTGACCCTAATAATTATTAATGGGCTTAGATAATTATATTGAGTGAGTAAAAATGCTGAAAGTCGCTTTTCGGAAGAAAAGCGCAGATACCGGTTCTGCTACTCGGTATAAATGCGTACCGGAAAAGTATCCCGGAAAATTATAATGAATGCATGATAATTACTAGAATATTATGTAGGACTTGTAAAACAAGTTTCAAGTCAAAATGACGTAATCTGATGCCAGAACTGATACTGGCTATGGAAAAGCGCGTACCGGAAAGGTGCTCCGAAAAATAAAATAAAAATATGACAAATCTTAGAAAAATGCGTAGGTCTAGAATCCGAAGTTTGGGATCAATATCTTTTACTTTGCGATTAAGGCTAATACTGTGTGATTAGTGGCATGTGCCTATAAATAGGCACACTAAGGCACAAAACCCTAGGTGCCTCATTTCCTACGTGAGTTTTTGTGCTGGTGGGGGGCTTCTTTGCTGCACCTCCATTCTTGGTGCTTCCTTGCCTTCTTCTTCTTCTTTTCTTCTTCTTTCTTCACCATTCCTCCTTCCAAGCAACTAGAGTGTGTCTTGGGTGAGGGTGGTGCAACCTTTTCTGAGTTGAGAAGGCTGTGTGTGTGAGGTTAGTGAGCTGAACTTGAAGCTTTAGTGATGGCTACTTTGTGGTAGTCATTGTAAGCTTCAAAGTGCCTTCTTGTGGTGCAAGAACCCACCTTGAAGTGCCATTTTCGTGCTCATACTTAGGTTGAGTTTGAAGTGTCTTGAGAGGGCTCCAAGAGCACAACTTGCCTCTGTTTTGAACTTTGGTAAGTTACCTCACCATGATCATGGGTTTATAATGCTTAAAGTTGATGTCTTGACCATGTTTAATGAGTAAACAAGAGGGTATAAAGTATATGAACCTAAAATGAACTAAAGATGCATGCTTTAACGTGTACATGTGTTAAAAGTTGGACCTTTGGGATGGATATTCACGAAATGCAGAAACTGCATTCTGTCGTGAGATATCCGGATATTTGTCGAACAGATATCCGGATATCAGTATCCGGATATGGTATCCGGATATTGATATCCGGATATGGGATCTGGGTATCCGGATATGACATATCCGGATATGTCCAGTGTGATATCCGGATATGGCATATCCGGATATGCCCCTTCTGATATCCGGATATCCTGGGTTCTGCGCAGACAGTAGCTGTTCTGTATGAACAGTAAGCTATTGGGGTGTGTGTGGACCCTAGTTTAAGGAAGTTGAACTTCTATAATAAATGGACTAAGTCAGAATCACATGATTAAGGGCTTATGGCTTTGTTGGAAGCCTTAAGACGTAAAACGTAAAGGAAAGGCGTAGTCTTTAAAGTTGTATGCTTGAGATGCATTAATATTGATGAAATGTTGGTCCATATCAGATTGTGATACTGCTGTTTGTGGACTTGAGAGTGGTTGGACTCTTGGCTTGGATTGTTTGCTTGCAAGGTAAGCTTTCGTGTCCTCGGTTTAGCCATTTTGATGTTCCACCATGTCCCATGGGGATGGGTTTATGCATGCTGTGTTACATGCTTTGATTATATTTGAAAATGCTGTTGAGCTGTTTATATGTAATGAGCTATTATGATATGCATGTGGTGTCCACCTATACAGTAAGCCTGAGTATGTAGTACATACAAGATGGTGAGGCTGTGGTGAGGTACAGGTAGCGTCCTGGTACTCATGTAGGCATAGACGTATTCCTACATTTCTCTGGCCAGTAGATTTGATATGCACACATGACATGATTAATTGCTGCATCGCATGATTTTAGAACTTATATTGTAAATACTGTTTTTAGAACTTATATTACACATGTAAGTGAGCTTGGGGTGGAGACTCCTTGAGGACCCCTTGTCTTACTGAGATTTCTTGTTAGAGATCTCACCCCACGTTTGGGGACGCTTATTTCAGGATCAGGTAATGTTGAGGGCTCAGGTGGCAGGAGGCCAGAGTTGAGCTGATTGATGATATGCTGACTGCTGTTATGCTATTTCTACTGTTGTTTATGTTTTCCGCTTTTATTATGCTGTTTATGTTGAGACTATTTGTGGGCATTGTTGCCTTATTTGGTGAGCATGGGGTTTGTCCATGCCACATGATTGTTATCGTCTTTTTATGTTAATGTTGTAATTAAAGTATCAGGATTTTGACCCAGGCTACTTGTGTAGACCTGTGGCATTAGATACTCACCTACATTTATATATGAGGTATTCCAGTTAGATGTCTTGCAATTTACATACAGGCAGTATTTTTATGAAAATGATTAAGTAATCAATTTGGTTAAGTTAATGACGTCATAATTGAATTAAAGAAAAAGTTATTCCGCATTTTAATTAAGCGTGGCTTAATACGATAGTGTGTTAACAATCCGGGTTAACACGGGCTGTTACATTTTATGGTATCAGAGCACTTTCTAGGGAAAAGCCTGTATGTATTGCAATAACTTAGGATGTGTCGTTGCGTGTCTACTTTGTGTTCTCTCTGACTGGTGTGTGTGATGATAATGCATTTGTGACCACATGGCGTGGGCCTGATCAACTCATTCTTTATGTAACTGGTGCAGAGTCATGGTACCACCAAGGAGGAACACGAGTACGAGCGAGGATCAATCGGATCCTATCCTGGCTGCATTAGCTGAGATGCAGGCGGCCCGACTAGCCGACCAGGAAGCCACAAGGCTGGCAAACCGGGCGATGCTGGACGCAATCCGAGATGCGAACCGGCAAACCACGGCTGAGGTTCTGGAGGAGAACCGGATGGCCAACATGACCATGATGAGGGTCATGTTGGAGGAGTTGAGGGCTGGTCCTGCTGCGGGCCAGGGTCCTCCACCACCTCCACCGCCGCCACCGCCTCCACCTCCGCCTAGTCAACAGGAGGACTCCCAGAGCCAGATGGGCGAGGGTAGTCACTTGACGGGGGCGATGCAGACTATCCCCGTACTTGCTGAGGATCGTGACGAGATCGATCGCCGGCTGAATGCTTTCCGCAAGCATAAGCCACCTTCTGCGACGGATCGTATGATCCCATTGCTGCTGCTAGATGGCTTCAGGCGCTAGACAAGATTTTCCGGATCATGCAGTGCACCGATCCGCAGAAGCTGTTATTCGCCACTTATATGCTGGAGGGCGAGGCCCATGAGTGGTGGACCAACCTTTCTCAGGTCTATGAGATGCAGGGTCATGTGATGACGTGGCCATTCTTCGAGGAGAGCTTTCTGGGTCAGTACTTCCCTTATGACTCACAGGAGAGGAAGCAGGGGGAGTTTGATCGGTTGGTTCAGGGCTCGTTGTCTGTGGACGAGTACCTGGCCAAGTTTAATGAGCTGGTGAAGTTTTCACACTTCAGGATGGCGAGACCTACTCCTACATTCTTGGCTGCTAAGTTCCGCAGGGGACTTAATGAGGATATTGCTGGTTACTTAGCTGGGTCTGCATCCAGAGATTTTGGGACACTGGTCCAGCAGTGTCGTGATATTGAGGACTTCTACAGCACGAGTAAGGCCAAGAAGGCCAAGACGGAGGTGCCACAGAGTACCGGCGGTTCCACTCCTTGGAAGAGTAAGAATTTTGCGAACAAGGGCAAGGGCAAGCAGATGGCGGCTAAGCAAGCGCCAAATCAGTTTAGAAAGACTGCTACTCCGGGGAATGCCGCTAGACCTCCTGCTCCCAGATGTTCGGGATGCGGGAAGTCACATTTTGGGCCGTGCTCTACCGGGCAGTTGATATGCTTCCAGTGTGGCAAGGAGGGCCACTACTCGAGAGATTGCCCGACGGCGAGAGTTGCTGCAGTGCAGGCTGTGCCATTGCAGATGGTTCCTACTGGGGCACCAGCCGTGCCACCTACCACCGGACGAGTCTACACACTTGATCGTCAGCAGTCGGACAGAGCTCCGAACCTGGTCAGAGGTACTGTTACCATTGGTGGATCAACTATTGATGCTTTGTTTGATTCCGGGGCAACGCACTCTTTTGTTGCTACCCCTATTGCTGTAGTGCTTGAGTTGCCCAGTGATGTGCTTTCTCCACCGATGCGGGTTACCACCGCCACCGGAGAAAAATGTTTGACCTCCACTGTTCATCGCGATGTAGCATTTCAGTGGGATGGCCGTGACTTCTTGGTAGATCTGATAGGATTACCGATGGCCAACCTTCAAATTATTCTGGGCATGGATTGGTTGTCCAGAAACTGTGCAATGATTGACTGTTGTGCCAAGAAAGTGGTGATGTCTCCGGGTGGGTCCACAGCCAGTTCCTCACCGTTCATTTCAGTCCTGCAGGCGAGGAGGGCCTTGAGAGCAGGGGCATTTGGCTATGTCATGTTGGGAGGTTTGGTGAGTGGGACACAGGAGGATCTCACTGGCATTCCTGTGGTGAGGGAATTCCTCGAGGTGTTTCCTGAGGAGATTCCTGAGTTTCCACCACAGAGGGAGATAGAGTTCTCCATTGACTTATTGCCTGGTGTGGGGCCTATATCGTTGGCTCCATACCGGATGTCGCCACCAGAGTTGGCGGAGCTGAAGAAACATATCGAGGAGCTTTCAGCAAAAGATTTTATTCGGCCGAGTGTGTCTCCCTGGGGAGCACCGGTCATATTTGTGAAAAAGAAAGATGGGACCATGCGGTTGTGCACCGACTACAGACAGTTGAACAAGGTGACAATCAAGAACAAGTATCCTCTTCCACGCATTGATGATTTGCTGGATCAGCTCAGGGGTGCTTGTGTGTATTCCAAGATTGATCTCCGGTCCGGTTATCATCAGATACGGGTAAAGCCGGAGGATGTCCCAAAGACAGCATTTCGCTCGAGGTACGGGCACTACGAGTACTTGGTGATCCCGTTTGGACTCACCAATGCACCCGCAGTGTTCATGGACTACATGAACAGAATCTTCCAGCCGTACCTGGATCAGTTTGTGATCGTCTTCATTGACGACATCTTGATCTACTCCAAGACGGAGGAGGAGCATACCGAGCACTTGAAGATTGTGTTGCAAGTGCTAAAAGAGAAGAAGCTCTATGCGAAGCCGTCAAAATGCGAGTTTTGGCTCAAGGCGGTGAAATTTCTGGGTCATGTGATTTCTGCTAATGGAGTTGCAGTTGATCCTAACAAGATTGAGGCCGTGATGGATTGGGAGAGGCCCAAGACGGTTACAGAAGTGAGAAGCTTCTTGGGTTTGGCCGGGTACTATCGGAGGTTCATAGAAGGATTCTCCAAGATGGTGCTACCGATGACTCGCCTTACCCGAAAGGAGACTCCATTCGTGTGGACACATGAGTGTGAGGAATGTTTCCAGGAATTGAAGGAGAGACTGACTACTGCTCCTGTGTTAGTCCTTCCTGATCCTGCGGAGCAATTCGAGTTGTACTGCGATGCCTCTGGTAAGGGACTTGGCTGTGTGCTGATGCAGAAAGGGAAAGCGGTTGCTTACGCTTCAAGACAGTTGAAACCTCATGAGGAGAACTACCCGACTCACGACTTGGAGTTGGCAGCCATTGTTTTTGCTTTCAAGATTTGGAGGCATTACCTGTTTGGCATGAAGTTTGCTGTATTCAGTGATCACAAGAGCCTGAAGTACCTGTTTGACCAGAAGGAGTTGAACATGAGACAGCGTAGATGGATGGAGTTCTTGAAGGACTACGACTTTGAGTTGAGGTATCATCCTGGCAAGGCCAATGTGGTAGCCGATGCTTTGAGTCGGAAATCTGTGAGCTTATCCAGTTTAATGATGAACGACTACGAGGTGATCGAGAAGTTCAGAGACTTGAGAGTGAACTCCTTGTTTGGGGGTGCACTGCTTGAGATGGAGACAGCAGAGGTGATTAATGAGCTGATGGAAAAGATCAAAGAGGCGCAAGTGCAAAGAGAGTGCCTCGATTATGTGAAGAACCAGGACGGTGTGTCTTGGAACGATGACGGATTGCTGCTGTTCCAGAAGAGGATTGTCATTCCTCGAGGGCCATTGACCGAAGAGGTTATGACAGAGGCTCATAAGGGACGGTTCACTATCCACCCTGGTGCTACAAAAATGTACCAGGACCTAAAAAGGAATTTTTGGTGGCCGGGCATGAAGAAGGACATAGCGGTCTACGTGTCCAAATGTCTTATTTGCCAGAAAGTAAAGATCGAGCACCAGAAACCGTCTGGTAAACTTCAACCTCTGGAGATTCCACAGTGGAAGTGGGAGAGTATTTCCATGGACTTCGTGGTGGGACTGCCTAAAACTCAGGCTGGTTGTGATTCTATCTGGGTCATTGTGGACAGATTGACCAAGTCTGCCCATTTTCTTCCAGTGAAGGTGAGCTTCACTACAGAGCAGTTGGCCAAGCTATATGTCCGCGAGATCGTGAGGCTTCACGGGGTGCCCGAAAGTATCATCAGTGATAGGGACCCGAAGTTCACATCTCGGTTCTGGGAGGCGCTGCAGGAGGCTTTTGGTACGCAGTTGAGATTGAGTACCGCCTATCACCCTCAGACTGACGGACAGACTGAGCGGACCATCCAGACATTGGAGGACATGCTGAGAGCTTGCACGTTGGAGCAGGGTTCTGCATGGGATAGGTACCTTCCGTTGGTTGAATTTTCATACAACAACAGTTTTCATGCTAGTCTGGGCATGGCACCCTACGAGGCGCTGTATGGTAGGAGGTGTCGGACTCCTACTTGCTGGTCTGAGGTTGGAGATAAAGAGCTTTTCGGCTTGGACTTTGTCCAAGATACTACCCTACAGATCCAAATGATCAGGGAAAAGTTGAAGCAGGCGCAGAATCGCCAGAAGAGCTACTACGATGTCAAGCATCGACCACTGGAGTTCAGTGAGGGCGAGCACGTGTTTGTGAAACTTTCACCTGTCACCGGTGTTGGACGGGCACTCGGCGTGAGGAAGTTGAGCCCGCGATTCATAGGGCCCTACCAGATCCTTGGTAGAGTAGGACCAGTTGCCTATCGACTCGCCTTACCTCCGAACCTAGCCAACATCCACGACGTGTTTCACGTGTCTCAGCTTCGGAAGTACATAGCAGATCCTTCGCACGTGGTGCAGCCGGATGACGTGGAGGTTCGGGAGAACCTAAAGACTCCCGTCGGACCACTCAAGATTCTCGATCGAGGCGAGAAACAGCTTCGAAGCAAGATCATTCCGATGATCAAAGTGCAATGGTCAGGAAGAACTCCTGAGGAGTGCACGTGGGAGCGAGAGGATGAGCTTCTCCGACAGTATCCCGACTTTCGAGACAGGTATGTTTCTGATTTTGAGGACAAAATCCTTAAAAAGGTGGGGTGAATGTAAGAACCCGCACCGCTAATTAAAGTAATTAGTAAATTAATTATGATAATTAGGAAATAATTCCATAATTGACCCTAATAATTATTAATGGGCTTAGATAATTATATTGAGTGAGTAAAAATGCTGAAAGTCGCTTTTCGGAAGAAAAGCGCAGATACCGGTTCTGCTACTCGGTATAAATGCGTACCGGAAAAGTATCCCGGAAAATTATAATGAATGCATGATAATTACTAGAATATTATGTAGGACTTGTAAAACAAGTTTCAAGTCAAAATGACGTAATCTGATGCCAGAACTAATACTGGCTATGGAAAAGCGCGTACCGGAAAGGTGCTCCGAAAAATAAAATAAAAATATGACAAATCTTAGAAAAATGCGTAGGTCTAGAATCCGAAGTTTGGGATCAATATCTTTTACTTTGCGATTAAGGCTAATACTGTGTGATTAGTGGCATGTGCCTATAAATAGGCACACTAAGGCACAAAACCCTAGGTGCCTCATTTCCTACGTGAGTTTTTGTGCTGGTGGGGGGCTTCTTTGCTGCACCTCCATTCTTGGTGCTTCCTTGCCTTCTTCTTCTTCTTTTCTTCTTCTTTCTTCACCATTCCTCCTTCCAAGCAACTAGAGTGTGTCTTGGGTGAGGGTGGTGCAACCTTTTCTGAGTTGAGAAGGCTGTGTGTGTGAGGTTAGTGAGCTGAACTTGAAGCTTTAGTGATGGCTACTTTGTGGTAGTCATTGTAAGCTTCAAAGTGCCTTCTTGTGGTGCAAGAACCCACCTTGAAGTGCCATTTTCGTGCTCATACTTAGGTTGAGTTTGAAGTGTCTTGAGAGGGCTCCAAGAGCACAACTTGCCTCTGTTTTGAACTTTGGTAAGTTACCTCACCATGATCATGGGTTTATAATGCTTAAAGTTGATGTCTTGACCATGTTTAATGAGTAAACAAGAGGGTATAAAGTATATGAACCTAAAATGAACTAAAGATGCATGCTTTAACGTGTACATGTGTTAAAAGTTGGACCTTTGGGATGGATATTCACGAAATGCAGAAACTGCATTCTGTCGTGAGATATCCGGATATTTGTCGAACAGATATCCGGATATCAGTATCCGGATATGGTATCCGGATATTGATATCCGGATATGGGATCTGGGTATCCGGATATGACATATCCGGATATGTCCAGTGTGATATCCGGATATGGCATATCCGGATATGCCCCTTCTGATATCCGGATATCCTGGGTTCTGCGCAGACAGTAGCTGTTCTGTATGAACAGTAAGCTATTGGGGTGTGTGTGGACCCTAGTTTAAGGAAGTTGAACTTCTATAATAAATGGACTAAGTCAGAATCACATGATTAAGGGCTTATGGCTTTGTTGGAAGCCTTAAGACGTAAAACGTAAAGGAAAGGCGTAGTCTTTAAAGTTGTATGCTTGAGATGCATTAATATTGATGAAATGTTGGTCCATATCAGATTGTGATACTGCTGTTTGTGGACTTGAGAGTGGTTGGACTCTTGGCTTGGATTGTTTGCTTGCAAGGTAAGCTTTCGTGTCCTCGGTTTAGCCATTTTGATGTTCCACCATGTCCCATGGGGATGGGTTTATGCATGCTGTGTTACATGCTTTGATTATATTTGAAAATGCTGTTGAGCTGTTTATATGTAATGAGCTATTATGATATGCATGTGGTGTCCACCTATACAGTAAGCCTGAGTATGTAGTACATACAAGATGGTGAGGCTGTGGTGAGGTACAGGTAGCGTCCTGGTACTCATGTAGGCATAGACGTATTCCTACATTTCTCTGGCCAGTAGATTTGATATGCACACATGACATGATTAATTGCTGCATCGCATGATTTTAGAACTTATATTGTAAATACTGTTTTTAGAACTTATATTACACATGTAAGTGAGCTTGGGGTGGAGACTCCTTGAGGACCCCTTGTCTTACTGAGATTTCTTGTTAGAGATCTCACCCCACGTTTGGGGACGCTTATTTCAGGATCAGGTAATGTTGAGGGCTCGGTTGGCAGGAGGCCAGAGTTGAGCTGATTGATGATATGCTGACTGCTGTTATGCTATTTCTACTGTTGTTTATGTTTTCCGCTTTTATTATGCTGTTTATGTTGAGACTATTTGTGGGCATTGTTGCCTTATTTGGTGAGCATGGGGTTTGTCCATGCCACATGATTGTTATCGTCTTTTTATGTTAATGTTGTAATTAAAGTATCAGGATTTTGACCCAGGCTACTTGTGTAGACCTGTGGCATTAGATACTCACCTACATTTATATATGAGGTATTCCAGTTAGATGTCTTGCAATTTACATACAGGCAGTATTTTTATGAAAATGATTAAGTAATCAATTTGGTTAAGTTAATGACGTCATAATTGAATTAAAGAAAAAGTTATTCCGCATTTTAATTAAGCGTGGCTTAATACGATAGTGTGTTAACAATCCGGGTTAACACGGGCTGTTACACACATCGACCCCTCCGACCCCCAAAACCCGGCCGGGTTTCAGTGACTCCCGGGTCAGAGGGGTCAAAGGGGGTCACTGCATTTTTTTAAAAAAAAAAATTCGATGAAACAACATTTTTTTATTAAAAAATAAAATAAAAATGCTTGTAAACCTAAATATAATCGTTCTCTTCTCTCCCAGCGACCTAGGCGTCTTCAATCTTCACGTGCTACCGAGAAATCTCTCTATTGTTGCAGAAGAGAAAGAGATTTCTTGTCCTCGCGCCCAACTCTTCCGAGTTGCATCCACATTTTCCATATCAGCATTGGCACAAAATTCTTTCAGAATTGTGCTGGAGCTGGGTGCAGCAAACCTCACTAATTTGTTCCATATTCTCCTTTCAGCTGTTATTCGTATCGGACAATCACCATCCAAGAAAGCACTGATTTGCCTTTCTGATATAATTTTCTTGGGAGAAAACCATTGATAATACCGGTCTTGAGCCCCAGGTGATAAGAGCCGGGTACTTTCAAAAACAGAAGAAGAAGAGGTCCTGGGCCTCTTTGTGCCAGCAGCACTACTTTTGCCCGTTTTCTTGCCTGGGCCAATTCCTTTTGTGGTCTTTTTGACTTGCTTACCCTGCACTCAGAAAAATACCACAAAACAATGGAATTTATACATGTTAGTGTGAAAGTTTAACAATGAAAAACATGCAGGAAATTCCCATATTTAATTTCCACTGTGTGTTTTTGGTATGGCATGATAAACAGGGTATTTCTACCTATATCAGAACTGCAAGACACTTTCATATGCTTACTCAGAAAACTATAAGCAGTGATAAAAGATCAATGCAACTCACAGTCAGTATTAGTTCATTACAGGCAAATATAAACAGATGATCAAAATCAATTATGCCAAACATCAAGTTACAATTTATCTCTTAAGCTCAGCAATAAGATCAAGATTGTGTCACGCCTCTAACTTATTAACTATCCTCTTATTAGGTGTACCTTTATTATCAATGGAATATAATCAGAGAATAAACCACAACCCTTTCCACACAGATTCAGATATTCAAAGTTTATGTATCAAGAGAGGTAGCTTACCTTTTCTCCAGCCATTTTGAGGAATTTGTAACTGAAATAGAACCAAGCTTGCAATGTTCAGTGGGAAAGTCCCAAAAAATAAAATAAGATTATAACCCTAACTATATCCTGATGGTGGTCGATGGTGAGAAGGTATGGATTTGGTCGAGATGGAATGGAAGAGGATTTGTTGGTTGGTGTTGGGGATATTGGAGTGATGTTGAGTGGTGGGTTGTCACCGGCGCTGGGAGGAGGAGATAGGAAGAAAGGTGCTCGAGAGAGAGAGAGAGAGAGAGAATGGTTCAGTGAGAGATGGTGGTGTATGGTGGTCGCGCGGTGAGGTGCGGTGGTTGACTGGTGGACGGAGGTGGCTGGTAGAAGAAGAGAGAGAGGGGGGAAAGGGGGCGACGACTGGGAAAAATAATAAGGGGGAGGGAAATTTTTAGGGTTTCCTTTTTAAAAATCTAATTTTTGAACCCGCGCTCATAGCGTCAATACCACGCTGATAGCGTGGGTCTCTCTGATCATTCACGCTCGGAGCGCGCAATCCACGCTGTAGGCGTGGTTGCTTTTGTTAACTTTCTCACGCTCTTAGCGTGAATCTCACGCTATCAGCGTGGAGGCTTCTGAGTTCTCACGCTGTCAGCGTGGATCTCCCTGTTTCCTCAGGCTTATAGCGTGAATCTCACGCTATCAGCGTGGAGGCTTTCGTAAATCTCACACTGAGAGCGTGGATCTGACGCCAGGAGCATCAGTTCAAAGTTCACAACTTCTTATTATCTAACCTAAAATCATCAAAATGACTAAAACTAATTGTTCCTGCTGGGTTGCCTCCCAATGAGTGTTAGCATATGGGTGTCCTAGAGACAATCTTTTGATTAAATAAAGGACACTAGATGTAGAACTTTGTTTGTCGCAAATAAATAAAGCACTATTTTTTCAATTTCATATTGTGTCTCGATATTACTGTTAATATTATATGAACGAACTGGATAAACCCCTTGGAATAGAACAAATATCTCTTGAGTATCTGTGATGAGATCACGATCATGAGGATTCAAGGATATTGCATGTCTATTCCTAATTATATGTTCCTAGTTTAGAGACACTGAGTTTGGGGATCAGTGATCTCGAGTAAAGACTAGTATGACTTATCTACTTGTATATGGATACAAGGTAAAGACCTCATGAGCTGCAGATATGGAGATATCTTAGCTAAAGTCGTGGGTGGACCTATAAGAGTATAGCTCGCACTGAGCAGACCCAAAAGAGACTCTATGAGGAAATGTCACAGATAGTGTCATTAGAGTAATCTCTTTATTTTTGGGTATGCCTTTCCTTAGACCAGAAGTTATTACCTAGACTGTGTTCTTGAAGGCATGTTTTGATTGTATACCTCGTCTGCCTGAAACATGGAGACTCATAGGTATACTGTTAGGCGTGTCCTTAAAGGGCACAGGGCTAGGGTAATAAGCTGAAGGAATTCGTTAAATCTCTGTGACAGATTAGGTTATCTGTAAACCGGAGAAATCGGGATGACATTTACAGGGACTCGGGAATCTATGCATAGTAAAAGAGATCATGAGATGATCTGCCTTTAGAGTCAGTAAATTGAAGATTCCCTATTTCGAATAAAGCTTACCCTAAACCGCAGGGGTTGATACATTTCCTTACCCTAGGTTAATGGGAAGATGACCGAGACGAAGGGAAATACATACGGTAACCAAATATATGCAATAGGATGATCAAGTCATTAATCTGACTAGTTTTGGGGCAACAAAGCATTGCTAGTGCTCTGTGTTGTCATTAATTGGGTTGTGGGCTTGTTGGGCCCAAGCCCAGTTATGTCAGAAGCTAAGTTGGACCTAATGGGTCACACACTAACACCTTGTAGTCATGATGGACTAGCTTTAAGGTATTGGGCCTAATAATGGTTGTTAGCCCAAGAAGCTGTTTGGAAGCCCACCTAAATGGGTGGGTGGTGCATGGAGCTTAGTAATGGGCTTGGATAGTCCAAGCCATTACTAATTAATTTAATTAGTTAAATTAATAACAAATATTTGAATTTCGAATTTTGAATTTGAAATTTGAATTTTGAAATTTGAATTTGGAATTTGAATTTCGAAATTCGAATTTTGAATTTGAAATTTGAAATTTGAAATTTGAATTTTGAAATTTGAATTTGGAATTTGAATTTTGAAATTCGAATTTTGAATTTGAAATTTGAAATTTTGAATTTTGAATTTTGAATTTGAATGTTTGAACATTTGAACTCAAGTGTTTGAATTCGAATTTGAATTGGCTTTGAAAAGTTGTTTCATAACAAAAGGATAAGACAGGATCTTATTGGAGCATATTCCTTGGATCAAGAAGCATCTTTGGAGCACTTCCTTGGGCTGTTTGGTGCGCAAGTCTAAGTGATAAGGATGTCATCTTATCACTTAAAACAAAGCTCCATTCAGATTTGGTGGTTGAGGGAATCAGTGGGTGAGTTGATTCAAATTTTGAATGCAACTACTCAATATATTTGGACCCCTTCTAGGGCTGAATTATGCGCACGAAAAGTATACTATATGATAGTTTATGAATTTAATTTTAAATTATTTTGAACTTAATTTCATGTGGATAAGATTGGAGGTTGTTGGCAAAATTGGTTTTGCAACAGCTTCACCTTATCCTCCCTGTTCCATGCACAAACTTCAAAGGTTTTTGAAAGTTGGTTTTCATTTTGAATGAATTAAATTTCCTCTTTCTCTCATCAAGGTGTGCGCATATATACAGCCTCCTCACCTTAGGTTTTTGGTCAAGAAAACCTAGCCAACTCTCCTCCATCTATGCACCATTCTGTAGGGTAGTTCACTACACCTTTCCAAACAGAATACCTAGCCTCCACCTTCACCACTTGTGCGCATAACAAGCCTCACTGTGGTGTTCATCTGGTGGCTTTCAAGAAAGGTTTCTTGCATCATTGACGAACGGTGGTGTGGATTACCATTAGAGGGTTTGAACCCTTCAAGCCTGACATCTGATCTCCCTGACTGATCAGGCCAAAAACAAGGTAACATCATGCTGTCTTAAAGCATGAACCTATGTGTGCATGTATGTTCCGCAATAAAATTTTTTTTTTACACCTTACATGCATCGGCCTTCAAAGGCCAGTTTACTTTCAAGTGGTATCAGAGCCTGGTTGCTTTACCATCGACGGGTGATGGTACCTTGTTTGTGAAAGGAGTTTTTCACGGTCAAAAATCTTTAAAGGGCTAATGTTTAAATTATGCATATGGATTTTGAATCCCAAATCCTTTAAAGTGTTAAAGTTTTTGTTTTTATGAACATGTAAATTTGATTCTGTGTTCATAAAACATTATGCATCATGGTTTAGTTTCTTTTTCTTTATGAAAGTTTTAAAAGGAACACCCTTTTTGAAAGGGTAGATTCGGCCATGGAGGGTACTAAGAGTACCTTGAATGATTTCTTATTTTTCTCCATGAATTGTGTCATGTTTATATGCGTGAAATTTTGTGACAAAATTTATCATATAGTCACCTATATGATTCGGCCATTAAGGAGTTTATGGCTACATGCATGGTTTAATTTTGTTTTCTTTAAGAAAGAATTAACAAAATTTGAATTAAAATTGTTTTTAAATTCGGCCAATGAGAAATTTAAGATTATGAATCTTGATGTTATTTTGATGTTTAAATGTTAAATGTCAAAATATATGTGAAAATATTATGTGATAATATAATGTTTGTGTTTGCAAGTTTTGAACTTTTCAGGTACAAACAGGAAGGGGATGGTCATGGTGCCCGGATTTGAATTTTGAATTTTAAATTAATGTGTAATCGCGCCTTTTAATTTACAAGTGTATTTGTAATTTAAATTTTGTAATTTTGTCCCTCCAAAAATGTTATGGAGTTTCTTTAATTATTTGTAATTAGAGAAATAGGCTAGTGGCGTATAGACGACAAGCGGCCGTTGCTTAAAGAAGCAAAAAGGACAAAAGCGCGAGCACCATGGCTATCTCAATATAAACTGTTTATATGCATGTATGATTAAAACGTCTAGTATGCATGAATTGGGCAAACCGCGTTTTGTATGGTTATTATGTTTGTCCAATAGTGACTTGTGTTTACCGATGGATGTTTGACATAGGTAACGACTAGCATGATAACTTACAATATGCGTTTGATGGGACCTAATTAACCCTAAAATAAAAGGAACCCTTAAAAGGAATAAATAATTAAGCATATGATTACCTCCCACCACCAATGCTACTCAAAACTCTTCTACATAGTGGTGCTCCACAACTCAGTTGGGACCCACTATTTCGTTGAGCTAGAGTAGTGTTTGAAGTGTAAGACACTTAGGGTGCTGGTTTAATGCTTAACTAAGACATAAGTTGCAGGCACAGCCGGACTTATGTGCTTAGGGTAATGCTGCTAGGTTGGTTGCATGAGATGCACCACTAAGTGACAAAGAGTTGCCAACCTAATGTTAAGAGAGGGTATGAGATACTGTTGATAAAGATCAACCCATTATTTAAATTAATCTTGCGGTCTCAGATGGAGATTAAAATAAATAATCGCACTCTTAATCCCACTAAGGTAAAATCTAAAGTAGATTAACCCTAAGTCAAAAGGAAGGGTCATTGACTTAGATAAAATAGTGGGAGGGGCAAATTATTTCAAGTCTTTAATAATTTGCTTTTAACTACATAACCGTATATTAACTAAAACTATCTTTACATCCTTTTCAGCTTATAGTATGACTAATCCACTGTCACTGCATTCAATACTCGATACGAATAAACTGACCGGTTCAAATCTTATGGACTGGTATCGGAACCTAAGAATAGTTCTAAGGGTCGAAAAGATTGCCTACGTTTTAGATGCTGTAATACTCGTAGCTCCACGGGAAGGGGAAGAAGGGTTTGCGGAATTTGATTTCGTAACCCACCAACAGCACTTGGATGACAATGTGATGGCAGTATGTATCATGTTGGCATCCATGTCGCCTGAACTGCAAAAGCAGCATGATCATATGGATGCTCCCTCTATTATCGTACATCTCAAGGAGTTGTATGATATTAAA
The DNA here is from genome assembly GCA_032173675.1 of Gastrolobium villosum. Taxonomy (NCBI): domain Eukaryota; kingdom Viridiplantae; phylum Streptophyta; class Magnoliopsida; order Fabales; family Fabaceae; genus Gastrolobium; species Gastrolobium villosum. Next base: position 4,651 of record JAVKPL010010130.1, on the reverse strand, counting down.
GGCAGGCATGAGAGGTATGAGGCCTCAAGAGAACTGTTCTCTTGTAGGATGACTGAGAGCATGTCTGTTGGCAGCCATGTTCTCAAGATGATCGGGCTGATTGAGAAGCTAGGAAACCTAGGCTTCATCATGGATGCCGAGCTAAGTAATGACTTAGTCCTCACCTCACTTCCACCTTCCTTCAGTCAATTCATCATGAATTACAATATGCATGGGATGCAAGTGAGCTTGCCTGAGTTGTTAAGCATGTTAACAACAGCTGAAGTGTCTATCAAGAAGGATAGGACACGGGCTCTTTTGATTGGTGGGCCTAGCAAGGCCAAGGGAAAGGGTAAGGAGCCTGCAAAAGGTGACCCCCTTAAGCCCAAAGGAAAATCCAAGAAGAAGAAGGGCAAGAAGAAGGGTAAGAAGGCACCTAAGGACAAGGGTGATGCTGAGTGCTTCCATTGTGGCAAGAAAGGCCACTGGAAGAGGAATTTTCCAGACTACCTGAACAATGTGAAGGACAAGAAGCATGGTGATGCTTCTGCCTCAGGTATTTTCATGATTGAGATAAATTATTCTTATGCTAATCCATCCTGATGGGTATTGGATACCGGATGCGGTTCTCATATCTGCAATATGTTGCAGGTACTTAGGAGCCCAAGGAGATTGGATAGAAACGAGGTGGATCTCCGCGTTGGTAATGGAGCAAGAGTTGCTGCTCATTCAGTTGGAGATGCCGACCTTATTTTGCCTACGGGCCTTTTATTGCATTTGAATAATTGTCTTTATGTTCCGCATATTTCTAGAAACATTATTTCAATTTCTTGTTTAGAACAAGATGGTTATACTTTCAGTATTAGGGATGGTACTTTTTCTATCATTTTGAATGATATGGTTTACGGTACTGCTTCTTTAATAAATGGATTGTATGTGTTGGAAATGGGAAATGAAGTGCTCAATATAGATGTGAAACGACCTAGGACGGATAATCAATCTTATCTTTGGCACTGTAGACTAGGGCACATAAATGAAACAAGATTGTCTAGGATGCATAGAGATGGATACCTGGACTCCATGGATTTGGAATCCTATGGACAGTGTGAATCTTGTCTAGCTGGGAAAATGATTCGACAAAAGCCCAAAGGGCTTGAGAGTCATAAGGCTAGTGAGTTATTAGAACTCATTCATACTGATGTATGTGGCCCAATGTCTGTTGAGGCTAGAGGTGGATATTCTTATTTCATTACCTTTACAGATGACAAATCAAGATTTGGGTATATATACCTAATGAGATATAAATCTGAAGCTTTTGAAAAGTTCAAAGAGTTTAGGAATGATGTGGAGAAACAACGTGGCAAGATGATTAAGACATTAGGATCAGATCGTGGTGGTGAATATTTGAGCCACGAGTTTCAGGGTTATCTGAGAGAAAATGGAATTCTCTCACAACTTACCGCTCCTTACACACCACACCAAAACGGTGTCTCCGAAAGGAGAAACAGGACCTTGTTAGACATGGTTAGGTCTATGATGAGTGAGACTCAACTTCCAAAATCGTTTTGGGGATATGCCTTAGACACAGCGGCATACCTTCTAAATAGGGTATCGTCTAAATCTGTTCAGACCACACCATATGAGATATGGAGTGGTAAGAGACCCAACCTGAGTTACCTCAGGGTATGGGGATCGCCAGCTTATGTCAAAGCGTTGACATCAGACAAGCTTAGTGCTAAGAGTACTAAATGTCTATTTGTGGGGTATCCTAAAGGTACTAAGGGATACTACTTCTACTCCATGGAAGAACACAAAGTGTTTGTGTCAAAGAATGCTGAGTTCCTTGAGAAGGATTTGATCTCTCAAGGAGGCAGTGGGAGTAAGATTGATCTTGAAGAAGTGCAAGATCCACAAGAACAGATTGAGGAACCCGAGTCTGCGCCGCAGGCGACGTTCTCCAATGGAGAAGTAAACACACAACTCCGTAGATCTACGAGGGTCATCCATCCACCTGAGAGGTACGGGTTTGTGATTAAGAATCAGCAAACTGTTGAGGATGATGAACCAAGTAACTACGAATAGGCGGTCAAAGATGTTGACTCCTCAAGATGGCTTGAAGCCATGGAATCTGAAATGGATTCGATGTATCAGAACAAGGTATGGACCTTGGTTCCTAAACCACAAGGAATAGTTCCTATCAGTAATAAATGGGTCTTTAAAAGAAAGACTGATGCAGATGGCAACGTTCAGACCTACAAAGCTAGGGTGGTGGCGAAAGGGTATCGTCAAAGACAAGGAGTTGACTATGATGAAACTTTCTCACCAGTTGCCATGATCAAATCTATTAGGATCATGCTTGCAATAGCAGCATACCACGACTATGAAATTTGGCAAATGGATGTCAATACCGCCTTCTTGAATGGGTTCTTGAAGGAGGAAGTGTACATGACACAACCTGAAGGCTTTGAAATCAAAGATCAGGAGCATATGGTATGCAAACTACAAAGGTCAATATATGGGCTAAAGCAAGCATCAAGGAGTTGGAATATACGTTTTGATGAAGTCGTTAAGAGTAACGGTTTTATCAAGAACGAGGATGAACCTTGTGTTTACAGAAAGGTTAGTGGGAGTAATGTCGTCTTCCTAGTGCTCTATGTAGATGACATATTGCTAATAGGAAATGACATCCCCACATTAAAAATAATGAAAGAGTGGATTTTAGAAAACTTTACCATGAAGGATCTGGGAGAGGCAGCCTTTATACTTGGTATAAAGATCTATAGAGATAGATCCAAGAGGCTGCTGGGTTTATCTCAATCCACGTACGTTGACAAGATGCTAAAGATGTTTAGCATGGAAGGGTCGAAAAGGGGTTTTCTTCCTGTCAGTCATGGGGTACACCTATCAAGGGCTATGTGTCCTAAGTCACAGCCTGAGAAGGATCGCATGAGTGGAATTCCATACGCTTCGGCTATTGGATCCATCATGTATGCCATGATATGTACGAGACCAGATGTCTCATATGCTTTAAGCATTAAGAGCAGATACCAGTCAGACCCTGGAGAGGGTCACTGGACGGCAGTCAAAACCATCCTTAAATACTTAAGAAGAACTAAGGATGCGTTTCTGGTCTATGGTGGGGTTAATGAGTTAACAGTGAAAGGGTTCACTGATGCCAGCTTTCAGAGTGACAAAGATGACTGCAAGTCACAGTCAGGATTCGTATTCACCTTAAATGGTGGGGCAGTGTCTTGGAAAAGTTCCAAGCAGGAGACAACAGCAGATTCAACGACAGAGGCTGAATACATAGCTGCTTCAGAAGCAGCTAAGGATATCATTTGATTAGAGAAATCATTGATAGGAATGATGTAAAAATGGATTATGTTCCACAGACGATAACCTGGCCGATTCTCTGACAAAGGCTGTTTCTTAGAGAAAACATGATAGTCATTATGAGGCTTTGGGCATACGACTTAGGTCTGATTGGCTCTAGGCCAAGTGGGAGCTTGTTAGCATATGGGTGTCCTAGAGACAATCTTTTGATTAAATAAAGGACACTAGATGTAGAACTTTGTTTGTCATAAATAAATAAAGCACTATTTATTCAGTTTCATATTGTGTCTCGATATTACTGTTAATATTATATGAACGAAGTGGATAAACCCCTTGGAATAGAACAGATATCTCTTGAGTATCTGTGATGAGATCACGATCATGAGGATTCAAGGATATTGCATGTCTATTCCTAATTATATGTTCCTAGTTTAGAGACACTGAGTTTGGGGATCAGTGATCTCGAGTAAAGACTAGTACGACTTATCTACTTGTATATGGATACAAGGTAAAGACCTCATGAGCTGCAGATATGGAGATATCTTAGCTAAAGTCGTGGGTGGACCTATAAGAGTATAGCTCGCACTAAGCAGACCCAAAAGAGACTCTATGAGGAAATCTCACAGATAGTGTCATTAGAGTAATCTCTTTATGTTTGGGTATGTCTTTCCTTAGACCAGAAGTTATTACCTAGACTGTGTTCTTGAAGGCATGTTTTGATTGTATGCCTCGTCTGCCTGAAACATGGAGACTCATAGGTATACTGTTGGGCGTGTCCTTAAAGGGCACAGGGCTAGGGTAATAAGCTGAAGGAATTCGTCAAATCTCTGTGATAGATTAGGTTATCTGTAAACCGGAGAAATCGGGATGACATTTACAGGGACTCGGGAATCTATGCATAGTAAAAGAGATCATGAGATGATCTGCCTTTAGAGTCAGTAAATTGAAGATTCCCTATTTCGAATAAAGCTTACCCTAAACCGCAGGGGTTGATACATTTCCTTCCCCTAGGTTAATGGGAAGATGACCGAGACGAAGGGAAATACATACGGTAACCAAATATGTGCAATAGGGATCAAGTCATTAATCTGACTAGTTCTGGGGCAACAAAGCATTGCTAATGCTCTGTGTTGTCATTAATTGGGTTGTGGGCTTGTTGGGCCCAAGCCCAGTTATGTCAGAAGCTAAGTTGGACCTAATGGGTCACACACTAACACCTTGTAGTCATGATGGACCAGCTTTAAAGGTATTGGGCCTAATAATGGTTGTTAGCCCAAGAAGCTCTTTGGAAGCCCACCTAAACGGGTGGGTGGTGCATGCAGCTTAGTAGTGGGCTTGG
>JAVKPL010010129.1:0-42429 GCA_032173675.1 Gastrolobium villosum | reverse complement strand
CCGTATAACGCCTCAAAGGGTGCCATGCCCAGACTAGTATGGAAGCTGTTGTTATACGAAAACTCCACCAAAGGAAGGTACCTATCCCATGTCGAGCCCTTCTCCAACGTGCAAGCCCGCAACATGTCCTCCAAGGTCTGGATAGTCCACTTAGTCTGTCCATCAGTCTGAGGGTGATAGGCTGTACTCAGTCTCAACTGCGTACCAAAAGCTCCCTGCAGCGCCTCCCAGAACCGAGATGTGAACTTCGGGTCCCTATCACTGATGATACTCTCGGGCACCCCGTGAAGCCTCACGATCTCACGAACGTACAATCTGGCTAACTACTTTGTAGTGAAGCTCACCTTCACTGGAAGAAAATGGGCAGACTTCGTCAGTCTGTCCACAATGACCTATATCGAGTCACAGCCAACCTGAGTCTTCGGCAAACCCACAACGAAGTCCATGGAAATGCTCTCCCGTTTCCACTCTGGAATCTCAAGAGGTTAAAGTTTACCAGACGGTTTCTGGTGCTCGATCTTTACTTTCTGACAAATCAAACACTTGGACATGAAAACAGCAACATCTTTCTTCATGCCCGGCCACCAGAAGTTCTTCTTCAGATCTTGATACATCTTTGTAGCACCAGGATGGATAGAAAACTGGCCCTTATGGCCTTCTGCCATAACCTCATCAGTCAATGGACCTCGAGGAACCACAATCCTCTGCTGAAACATCAGAAGTCCATCCTCATTCCAAGACACACCGTCTTGGTTCTTCACATAATCCAGACACTCTCTCTGAACCTCCGCCTCTTTGATCTTTTCCAACAGCTCGTTCACAACGTTTGCTGCTTCCATCTCGAAAAGTGCACTCTCGCATGGAGAGGTCACTGCCAACTTTCGAAACTTCGCAATCACATCAAAGTTACAAAGTAAAGAACTGGACAAGCTCCCAGATTTCTGGCTCAAAGCGTCGGCTACCACATTGGCCTTACCGGGGTGGTACCTCAGCTCAAAGTCTTAATCCTTCAGGAACTCCATCCATCTTCTCTGCCTCATGTCCAACTCCTTCTAGTCAAACAGATACTTCAAGCTCTTGTGGTCACTGAACACCACAAACTGTAAACCGAATAGGTAATGCCTCCAAATCTTGAAAGCAAACACAATCGCAGCTAGCTCAAATAATGAGTCGGGTAGTTCTCCTCATGAGGTTTCAACTGCCTCGAAGCAAAAGCAACTGCTCTACTAGACTGCATCAACACACAGCCCAGCCCCTTACCAGAAGCATCACAGTAAAGCTCAAACTGCTCCTCAGGATTAGGAAGGACCAACACTGGAGAAGTAGTCAATCTCTCCTTCAACTCCTGAAAGCACACCTCACACTCGTGAGTCCACACAAATGGAGTCTCCTTCCGAGTAAGACGAGTCAAAGGGAGAACCATCGTAGAGAAACCCTTGATGAACCTCCGGTAATAACCTGCCAAACCCAAGAAACTCCTCACTTCCGTAACTGTCTTGGGCCTCTCCCAATCCAGTACAGCCTCGATCTTGTTGGGATCCACTGCAACTCCATCAGCTGAAATCACATGCCCCAGAAACTTGACTGATTTGAGCCAAAACTCACACTTAGAAGGCTTAGCATAAAGCTTTTTCTCCTTCAAAACTTGCAGAACAATCCTCAGATGCTTCGCATGCTCCTCCTCAGTCTTGGAGTAAATCAGAATGTCGTCAATGAAGACTATCACAAACTGATCCAGAAACGGCTGGAAAATCCTGTTCATGTAATCCATGAACACTGCCGGCGCATTTGTGAGTCCAAAAGGAATCACCAAATACTCAAAGTGACCGTATCTCGAACGAAACGCGGTCTTCGGGACATCCTCCGGCTTCACCCGAATCTGATGGTATCCGGACCGGAGATCAATCTTAGAATACACACAAGCGCCCCTGAGCTGATCCAACAGATCATCAATCCGAGGAAGGGGATACTTGTTCTTGATCGTCACCTTGTTCAACTGCCGGTAATCGGTGCACAATCGCATTGTCCCGTCCTTCTTCTTCACAAAGATGACCGGTGCTCCCCAAGGAGACACACTCGGCCGGATGAAATCTTTCGCTGAAAGATCCTCAATATGCTTCTTCAGCTCAGCCAACTCCGGTGGCGACATCCGATATGGAGCTAAAGAAATCGGCCCCACACCAGGCAACAAATCAATGGAGAACTCTATCTCCCGCTGTGGCGGAAACTCAGGAATCTCCTCAGGAAACACCTCCAGGAATTCCCCCACCACAGGAATGCTAGTGATATCCTCCTGTGTCCCACTCACCAAACCTCCCAACATGACATATCCGAATGCCCCTGCTCTCAAGGCCCTCCTAGCCTGCAGCACTGAAATATATGGCGAGGAACTAGCTGTGGAATCACACGGAGACATCACCACGCGCTTTGCACAGCAATCGATCAGTGCACAATTTCTAGACAACCAATCCATGCCCAGAATAATTTCCAAGTTGGCCATCGGCAACCCAATCAGATCTACCGAGAACTCACGGCCATTCCACTGAAATGCTACATCGCGGTGAACAGTGGTAGAATCACAAATTTCTCCGGTGGCGGTAGTCACCCGCAACGGTGGAGAAAGCACAGACATGGGCAGCTCAAGCCCCAAAGCAATCGGGGTTGCCACAAACGAATGCGTAGCCCCGGAATCAAACAATACATCAACAGAAGAATCACCAATAGACACAGTACCTCTAACAAGGTTCGGAGCGCGGTCCGACTGCTGCCTATCCAAGGTGTACACTCGCCCCGAAGCAGGTGGCAGTGTAGGTGCAGAAGTAGTAGCCATCGGAACCATCTGCAAAGGAACTGCCTGAACAGCTGCAGCTCTCGCCGTCGACGACGGACAGTCTCTGGAGAAGTGGCCCTCCTTGCCACACTGGAAACAAATCAGCTGACCAGAAACACAACGACCAACATGCTCCTTCCCGCACCCCGCACACCTCAGAGTGGAAGGAGGCCTGACTGAACTCCCCTGCTGAGAGGCGGCTCTCTTGAACTGGCCAGGCGCCTGCCTAGTCGCCAACTGCTTGCCCTTGCCTTTACAGCAGACTTCCTGTCCTTCCAGGATGTAGGAGCAGGAGTAGAAACAACAGTCCCCTTGGTCTCATCGACCTTGGCCCTCTTGGCCTTGCTTGCCACGCAAACATCCTCAATATCCTTACACTGCTGAACCAGTGTACCAAAATCCCTCGAAGCAGCTCCAGCAATGTGCTCGGCAATCACCTCACTAAGTCCTCTGCGGAACTTAGCAGCCAGAAACGTCGGAGTAGGAGGAACCATCCGGAAGTGTGCAAACTTCACCAGCTCATTGAACTTGGCCAAGTACTCATCTACAGTCATCGAGCCCTGAACCAAACGATCAAATTCCCCTTGTTTCCTCTCCTGAGCATCGTAGGGAAAGTATCTGCCCAAGAAGCACTCCTCAAAGAATGGCCATGTCATAACACGACCCTGCATCCTGAAAGCTCGAGAGGTGTTCGTCCACCACTCATGGGCATCGCCCTCCAGCATATAAGTCGCGAACATCAGCTTCTGGGGGTCAGTGCACTGCATGACCTGAAATATCTTGTCCATCGATTGCAGCCATCTCGCTGCAGCAATAGGATCTAAAGACCCCTCAAACACAGGTGGCTTATGCTTCCTGAAAGCATTCAGCCGACGATCAATAGCATCACGATCCTCAGCAGGCTCTGCCAAGGTCTCCACTGACTCAGCGACATGAGCAGCACTGCCAATCTGGCTATGGCTCCCCTCCTGATTACTAGGTGGAGGCGGCGGCGGTGGTGGCGGTGGAGCCTGGCCGACAGCAGGACCAGCCCTCAACTCCTCCAACATGACTCTCATCATCGTCATGTTCGCCATCCTGTTCGCCTCGAGGACTTCTTCAGTGGTCCTCCGGTTCGCTTCACGAACCTCAGCTGCGGCTATCCGGTTCGCCTCGCGAACAGCTTCCATCATTGCCGTGTTGGCCTGTCTAATGGCCTCCTGATCGGCTACTCTGGCCGCCTGCATCTCAGCCAATGCAGTCAGGACAGGATCGGGTTGATCCTCCAACGTGTCTCGTGTTCTCCCAGATCTTACCATGACTCTGCACAAGTTACACAATTTATGAGTTGATCAGGCCCACGCAGTGTGGTCACATATGCATTATCATAATAACATTCGACGGAGTAAACACATAAGACAGACACAACCAAACAACCTAGCAATTGCAATACATACAGGCTTTTCCCTCGAACCATTGCTCTGATACCATAAATGTAACACCCCGTATATATCCGGTAATGTTATCATACTATCGTATTAAGCTGCGCTTAATTAAAAATGCGGAATATCTTTTTCTTTTCAATTATGATGCCATTATCATTACCAACTTGCTTATTAACAGTTAATAAAAACATTGCCTGTATGTAATTGCAATAAAACAGCTAACTGAAATACCTCATTAAATAAATAACATAAGTATAAGTCTCTAGTCACGGAACTACAACACGTAGACCGGACCAACTAATCAGTTTATACAACTCAGCTCAAAGTGCTAACATAAAGTGACATGGACAAACCCCATGCTCACACAAATAAGGCAACAAAGCCCAACATCAGTCTCAGCATCAGCAGCATAATGATAAATGTGCAGAAAACACAAACAACATCTAATCCGGACATGCTATCATCGAGACAGTCATACAAAAATCATCAATCATGCTCTGGCCTCTTGCCACCAGAGACATCAGCCCCCATACTACCTGAACCTGAAATAAGCATTCCCCAAACGTGGGGTGAGATCTCTGAACAAGAAATCTCAGTAAGACAAGGGGTCCTCAAGGATCTTCCACCCCAAGCTCACTTACATGTGCAATATAAGTTTAAAAGCAGTTCATCATCATCAGTTCTAAAATAATGCAATGCAGCAGATAATCATGTCATGTGTGTCAATACTATTCTACTGGCCAGAGAAATGCAGGAATACGTCTATCTCCTACATATAGTGCAAGACGCCACTTGCATCCACCCCGGATCACCGTATTGTATGACGCCACATACTCAGGCTTACCGTCAAGATGGAACAACACATGCATATTAAAAGCCATTACATGTAAAGTTCAATCAACATTTCATATTTTCAAAAGCATGTAACACAGCATGCATATACCATATCCCCCTGGAACATGGTGGAACCACAACATGGCTAAACCGAGGACACGAAAGCTTACCTTGCAAGCTAACACCCAAAGCCAAGAGTCCACAGCTCAAAGTCCAAACACCGCAGAATCACAATCTGTTATGGACCAATACTATATCAATAATCATGCATCTCAAGCATACAATTTAAAGACAACGCCTTTCCTTTACGTTTTACATCTTAAGGCTCCATGCAAGCCATAAGCCCTTAATCGCTTGATTCTGACTTAGTTCATTAATTACAAAAGCCCAACTTCCTTAATCTAGGGTCCACAAACCCCCCAATTGCTTACTGTATGCACAGTAAAGCTACTGTTCTTCGAAATCCCAGAATATCCGGATATCTCACTGGAAATATCAGGATATCCCATATCAGGATATCGCACTCAAAATATCAGGATATCCAATATCCGGATATCTCCCTCAAAATATCAGGATATCCAATATCCGGATATCTCACTCGAAATATCAGGATATCCAATATCAGGATATCGCACTCAAAATATCAAGATATCTAATATCCGGATATCTCCCTCAAAATATCAAGATATCCAATATCCGGATATCTCACTCGAAATATCCGGATGTTTCGCGACAGAGTGTAGTTTCTGCATTTCGCGAAGATATCCTTCCAAGGTTCCATTTTTAACACTTCAACACGTTAAAGCATGCATTTTTAGACCCACTTAGGTTAACATTTCAGTTGGTTACTTACTTAACCCATTTAGATGCAAAGATGACACCTTTAACCCATTAAAACACATGATCAAGGTTGGTACAACTCACCAAAGGCTTGAAATAGAAAATGGAGGTGCTCTTGGAGCTCACAACCAACTCCAAGGTTCTGACTTCTCCCAGAAACGAAAATGGTAGTCCAAGTAAAGGTCTTTCTCCCCAAAGGTGGCTCCTTGAAGCCATACAACAAGAACACAAAGGCTCTTTCCCTCAAAACCAAGAAACTCAGCTCAATCCTCAACCAACAGTGGCTGGAAGTGCAGCAATGATCCACTCACACCCTCACAAGGTTGCTCTCAAGTGTTTACAAGGAGGAAAAGTGAAGAAAATGGCCTCAAAGCTCAAGAACGAGATGAAGAAGCCATGGAACAGTGCACACAGCATGTGCAGCCACCAAAACCCACGTAGAGGCTGATATATTTTCCTAGGGTTTTGTGCAAATGATGTATTTATAGGCACAAGGCCACTTGGCGCGCAGTATTATCCTTAATAGCAACGCAAAAGATCTTGATCCCAAACTTTGGAATGTAAACCTACTCATTTTTCTAAGATTTGACATATTTTTATTTTATTTTTCTAAGCACCTTTCCGGTAGGCGCTTTTCCATAGCCAGTATCAGTTCTGGCATCAGATCTCATCATTTTGACTTGAAACTCGTTTTACAAGTCCTACATATTATTCTAGTAATTATCATGCACTTATAATAATTTTTCGGGATACTTTTTTGGTACGCATTTATACCGACTAGCAGAACCGGTATCTGCACTTTTCTTCTGAAAAGCGACTTTCAGCATTCTTACCCACTAATTATAATTATTAAAGCCTCATAATAATTATTAGGGTCAATTATGGAATTATTTCCTAATTATCACAATTAATTTATTAATTACCTTAATTAGCGGTGCAGGTTCTTACATGTTGCACCACGTGCGAAGAATCCGCTATGTACCTCCGAAGCTGAGACACGTGAAACATGTCGTGGATGTTGGCTAAGTTCGGAGGTAAGGCAAGTCGATAGGCAACAGGTCCTACTCGACCAAGGATCTGGTATGGCCCAATAAATCGCGGGCTCAACTTCCTCACTCCGAGTGCTCGTCCAACACCGGTGACAGGTGAAAGTCTCACAAACACGTGCTCACCCTCACTGAACTCCAGTGGACGATGCTTGAAATCATAGTAGCTCTTCTGGCAATTCTGCACCTGCTTCAACTTTTCCATGATAATCTGGATCTGCTGGGTAGTATCTTGGACAAAGCCCAAGCCAAAAAACTCTTTGTCTCCAACCTCAGACCAGCAAGTAGGAGTCTGACACCTCCTACCATACATCGCCTCGTAGGTTGCCATGCCCAGGCTAGCATGAAAGCTGTTGTTGTACGAAGATTCCACCAACGGAAGGTACCTATCACATGCTGAACCCTGCTCCAACGTGCAAGCCCTCAACATGTCCTCCAATGTCTGGATGGTCCGCTCAGTCTGAGGGTGATAGGCGGTATTCAATCTCAACTGTGTACCAAAAGCTCCCTGCAGAGCCTCCCAGAACTAAGAAGTGAACTTCGGGTCCCTATAACTGATGATACTCTCGGGCACCCCGTGAAGCCTCACAATCTCGCGAACATATAACTGATGATACCATTCTTGTAAATTTAAGTTGCGTTTGTGAGAAATAAATTTTTTTCAAATGAGATGTCATTGCGTAGATCTCGAAAAGTTATGTGGAATCAAAAAAAGAATTACCTGATTTGGATACCCGAGTCAAAAGTTATGACCTTCACAAGTTTTAAGATTAAATTAATAATTTTTTTTTAAAAAAATTGTGACACGTGTCAACACCTGAGGATTGATGCCTAAATTAGGCGTGATTGCCTCTTGAGTGACGCCTAAATTGGGCGTGACTGGTGACGCCCAAATTGGGCGTGATATTATGCAATAAATATGTAATTATTCCAAAAATGCCATAAATTCGTAATTTCTTATTTAAAAAATAATAAATTAATTTTTTTCCCGATCAGAGTAGTCTGATAGTTACTGCTATGCCTGAGCGCATGCTGAATTCATTTCATTTTTCCCTTTTCTTTTTCACTTGTACTTTTGCAGCTTTGTTAATTGAAAATGGAAAATTCCTCCTTTCTGCTAAGAGAACACGAAGAACAACTTACACAGATTATGTTATTTCCACCTGCATCAGAGAGCTGAGGTGAGTTTACTGCTTGCAGGTGTTTGACATCTTCAATTTAATCTGTCTTTGACTTAAAGAAACTTTTTTTTATGTCTACAAAAGAAACTGTTAAAAGTTAAAACTACTACAACATAAGTTGAGGTGGAAATGCATCTACTCATTATTTGCCAACTTTTTGAAATTTGTAGGCAAATAATTTTATTTTAGTTACAAATTAAGGTTAGGCACATAATAAATACTAAATAATCCATAATATAAAAAGGAAATCTATATCAAATTTCAAAATATCGTTATCTTTGGTTACTTGATATGGCGGCAATATCAATTCGTTTCTCTCATTGTAGATAATTTTGACAGCTCTACGAACAAATCTGTAGCTATACTTTAAATAAAGGCTTTAATTATTTCTATAGTGAATACAGATAAGCTATCTATATTCACTATCAGAATAATGTCGTTTTATGTAAAAGGTTAAAAATTTATAATTATAAAGACTATTATAACCTTAGAATAAATTATAATTACAAAAATATATTGATTTCCATCCCAAAACGATGTTATTTTAGACTCGATACAGATAACTTATTTGCATTCAGGGCAAAAAAATGAACCCATAGATAAAATGCCCTTATTCAACTGCAATTCGTGATTATTAAAATAAGTATATATGTATGTTTTATATTTTATTTTTTTATATTTCTCTTATTTTATTTTTAATTTAGAGCCTATATCATGGTAATAGTTTAAACAAAAACCATAATTAATATCACATATATATTCATTCTTTTTCTTTGTAATTTGAAGGAGGAAAAACTTACTACTTTTGATTTTGCTGTATATTATTTAATTAACTTTATGTGATTTAAAATTATCATTTAGACACAATATGATTAGAACGTGTATTATTTAACTCCTTATAAGTCAAAATATTCTTATTACGTAGAATGTTAAAATTATCATTAATAACCAAAATATTAAATTATAAAAAATATCAATTAAATCACATTTCAGATCACATACAATTAACTTTTACATATATATTTATATTCACGTATTTTTTTTAATTTACAATATAAATATTTTTTTATTTTTAATTTAGTCATTTTATTTTTTCATAATGAACACAAGTTTAAATTTTCTCTATTTTCTTTTATCAAAACTTGGAGCTATTTAACATTTGGATCAATATTTTAAAAGTATTATCAAATAAAAAATAATAATATTTCGACTTTTTTCAAAATTTAGAAATCTTATTTTGCAAAAAAAATATTTTTTTTTATGTTTTTTTTTTTTTTTTTTTTTTTTGCAGAAGATGCTTCCAAACACAAAAAAAATGAAAAATACTTAGGATACCAAAAAATAAAAAGAGGTACCAAAAGGGTTCTTAATAAATAATCCAATCATATATAAATGAAATCTATATCAAACTTCAAAATAATCCTACTTGATATGATCAAAACCGTAAATTGTAGGCAAAAAGTTTTATTTTAGTGGTAAATTAAGAATAGGCACATAATTAATATTAATAAATAATCCACCAGATAGAAAGAAAATCTATATGAAATTTCTGAATACATTCGTATATTTTATTGACACTAAAAAAATATTTTCAATTAGGCACGTAATAATTAATAAATAATCCAATCATATATAAATGAAATCTATATCAAACTTCAAAATAATCCTACTTGATATGGCAATATCAATTCAAATCCACAAAAGAAAAAAAAGTACACGTTATTTTCAAAATCAAAATTAAGGAGGCGTTAATTTTTTCCCCAATAGTTGAGGTGCATAAATAGGTCTCTGTTGAGTATTTTGAGCTTTGAAAGAATCAAAATTCAAAAGAGAAGAAAAGAAAGGAGCCGTTATTCTTTAATCTGCAAAGGAAATGAAGAAAAAAAGTTCAATTGCATCAAAGAAACAATGTGGGAAGATAAAGATGAGGAAACCGTGTGATCTTTTTCTGGAAATATTGAAAGTTGTTTTTCGTGACTTTCTTGCAAAGGAAAAACAACTGCAATTGGGAGATTGTTCTGTTCTCCCGATCGAGTCCATGAAAATAGGTTCATCATCAAAGAAACACAAAGGTGCAATTCTTGAGAAGCCTGAATTGCCATTGGAATTTAAAGAAAAATTACAAGAAATGCGAGGTTTTGGGTACATGGAAGAAGGTTCATCACCAAAGAAACACAAAGGTGACATTCTTGAGAAGGCTGAATTGCCAATGTAATTTAAAGAAAAGACTCAAGAAATGCAAGATTGCGGGTGCATGGAAGAAGGTTCATCATCAAGGAAACGCAAAGGTGAAATTCTTGAGAAGCCTGAATTGCCATTGGAATTTAAAGGAAAATTTGAAGAAATGCAAGGTTTTGGGTCCATGGAAGAAGGTTCATCATCAAAGAAACACAAAGGTGAAATTCTTGAGAAGGCTGAATTGCCAATGGAATTTAAAGGAAAATTTCAAGAAATGCAAGGTTTTGGGTCCATGGAAGAAGGTTCATCATCAAAGAAACACAAAGGTGAAATTCTTGAGAAGGCTGAATTGCCAATGGGATTTAAAGAAAAGATTCAAGAAATTGAAGGTTCTGAAGTGAAGTTGGTTGAAGCATGCAGGTCCAAACATGCAACAAGAATACCAGCCCACTTCAAAGATTATTTATTTAATTAATTTCTATTTTTTTCGGATAAGACTTTATTGCAATTATTAGGAAAATTATTCTTTTATCTTTATGTTATTTAGTTTCCTAGCTAATAGCTTCTTATCTTGCGGTTATTTAAATTCTCAGTTAATTGCAAATTAGGATTGTTAGTTATTTATTCCTTTGCATAATATAGGATGGTTAGGTTATTTAATTGAAGAAAACGATCAATTTTTTTTGTTGGTAAATACGATGTTTTTTAGTTTAAAGGCGGTTATTCATTTTTATTTTAAATTTCATTTTCCTTCTAATACTATAATCAGCTAATGTGGATGAACATTGACGGGAAAACGAACTGGAGGAAAACTGTAAAAATAAAACCCTAACCCCCCATTTGCCATTGTTCTATTCCAAAGGCGCAAACCGAAACCCTAATTCTCCTTCACGAGATCGAATATCTCTTCTCCGATAAACTTCAAGTGGTATCTCACTCTCCCTCTCTCCCACCATATTCTTTTTTTGAGATACTCCCTCCATTTCATTTTCCCCTTAATATTTACAAATATTTTTTGTTTTACTCTTGTAACTCAACCTTACGATTTACTCTAATTTTTTATTTTGAATCTCCCAGGGATTTTGTTAAATTGTCCCTCTTTTTTCTTTAATTCCTTCCATTTCATGGCAATTAATTGAATTCATACGATAAGTCTCTATTTTGATCATGCATTTATTTTAGGAGTTTTAAAAAAATGTTTTTTCCTTTCAATTGGAAAGTTGGAATGCCTGTTTCTTTTACACTTGTGCATGAGAAATTTAGTAAGTTGTAATTTGAATAATATTTTATGGAGTTTTGGTAAAGTCTAACTGATTATTATAATGAGGTTTTGATTTATGTTTTGATTTTGGAATGTTGCTTTATTCTATCAATTTAGATTTTGATTAGCAGTTTTGTGAAGTTCGTACGGATCATTTCCATCTATCATTAATCGCTTCTGTGGAAGGGCTTGAATACGTATTTATATTATATAGCAAACGGGAATTGATCAGATTCGGAAAAAAAGTTAAATTATTATTTAAAAAAAAAATTAAAAAATTTATGGTAGTTTTGGAAATAATTACACATTTATTGCACAATATCACTCCAAATTTAAGCGTCACCAATCACGGGCGTCACTCAAGAGGCAATCACGCCTAATTTAGGCGTCACTCATCAGGTGTTGACACGTGTCACATTTTTTTAAAAAAAAAAAAAATCACAGTTTAATAGTAAAACTTCTGAAGGCCATAACTCTTACTCGGGTATCCGAATCAGGTGATTTTTTTATTCCACAAAACTTTTCGAGATCTACGTAATGACACCTCATTTGACATATTTTATCTCTCACAAACATAATTTGAATTTGAAACAATAAGAATTTATCTTATAATCGTTAGATTGTGACCCAATAAATCAACAATTAATAATTAATTAATAAGTGTGACCCAATAAATTATAATCGTTAGATTGACAAAAATTAACGGTTAAGATTTAGTAGTAACAAGTAATAAGAAAAAAGTAGTAATTATAATATATCCCTTATTTATTTCTATAATAGCGGGAGACAATTTAGTTTAATATAAAATAAAAAGAAAAGTAATATGACAATAACACGCCCCAAACAATAATTTATAAAAAAAAAATTATATATGATTAAACTATCGAACCCTAATAGTGTGTTAAATTATTAAAAATCCAATAAGATAACATAATAAAAATGGTAAAAAGATCAGTAAAATTGATAAGTAATATAATTTGTATCAATCATTAAATATAAATAGAATAAAAATGAAGGTAAGAGTTCTTATTTTCATATCGGTATAAATTTTTCAAATTGATTTTTTAGCTTAAATCACAAATCAAATCTTTATTTTGTCTTCCTTATTAATAATAATTTTTATTTTTTTTAATTTAAATCACGATGCAATTTTTTTATAATGAAAATAAATTTTTTTATAATGAAAATATTTTTTTTTTAATTTTAATCACAAATCAAATGTTTATTTATTTTTTTATATTAAATCACAAACCCAGAACTCAAAGACTTCATGGTTTAACCGCTCTTGTAATAATATATATTCTTGTAAATTTAAGTTGTGTTTGTGAGAAATAAAATATTTCAAAAGAGATGTCATTGCATAGATCTCGAAAAGTTACGTGGAATCAAAAAAAGAATTATCTGATTTGGATACCCAAGTCAAAAGTTATGGCCTTCAGAAGTTTTTAGATTAAATTATTAATTCTTTTTCTGGAAAAAATTGTGAAACATGTCAACACCTGAGAAGTGACGCCTAAATTAGGCGTGATTGCCTCTTTAGTGACACCCAAATCGGGCGTAATTGGTGACGCCCAAATTGGGCGTGATATTGTGCGACAAATATGTAATTATTTCCAAAACTGCCATAAATTCATAATTTTTTATTTAAAAAACAATAAATTAATTTTTTTTTTCCGATTAGAGTCTGATTTTTTTTTTGGTAAATAAGAGTTTGATATTTACTGCTATGCCTGAGCATGCTGAATTCATTTCATTTTCCCTTTTCATTTTCACTTGTACTTTTCCAGCTTTGTTAGTTGAAAATGGAAAATTCCTCCTTTGTGCTAAGAGAACACGAAGAACAACTTATTTCCACCTACATCGGAAAGCTGAGGTGGTTTTACTGTTTGACATCCTCAATTTAATCTGTCTTTGACTATATTAAAGAATTTTTTTTTATGTCTAAAAAAGAAACTGTTAAAAGTTAAAACTACTACAATATAAGCTGAGGTGGAAATGCATCTACTCATTATTTGCCTACTTCTTGAAATTTGTAGGCAAATAATTTTAATTTAGTTACAAATTAAGGTTAGGCACGTAATAATTACTAAATAATCCATAATATAAAAAGGAAATCTATATCAAATTTCAAAATATCGTTATCTTTGGTTACTTGATACGGCGGCAATATCAATTCGTTTTCCTCATTGAAGATAATTTTGACAGCTCTACGAACAAATCTGTAGCTGTACTTTAAATAAAGGCTTTAATTATTTCTATAGTGAATCCAGATAAGCTATATATATTCACTATCAGAATAATGTCGTTTTATGTAAAAGGTTAAAAATTTATAATTATAAAGACTTTTATAACCGTAGAATAAATTATAATTACAAAAATATATTGATTTCCATCTCAAAAAGATGTTATTTTTAGGCTCGATACAGATAACTTATTTGCGTTCAGGGCAGAAAAATTGAACCCATAAATAAAATGGCCTTATTCAACTACAATTCGTGATTATTAAAATAAGTATATATGTATGTTTTATATTTTTTTTTCATTCTTTTTCTTTGTAATTTCTTTTACTCTAAATAACTTTTCAAGATCTACGTAATGACACATCATTTGACATATTTTATCTCTCACAAACATAATTTGAATTTGCAACAACGAGACTTTATCTTATAATCGTTAGATTGTGACCCAATAAATTAATAATTAATAATTAATTAATAAGTGTGACCCAATAAATTATAATCGTTAGATTGACAAGAATTAACGGTTAAGATTTAGTAGTAACAAGTAATAAGAAAAAAGTAGTAATTATAACATTTCCCTTATTTATTTCTATAACAGCGGGAGACAATGTAGTTTAATATAAAATAAAAAAAAGTAATATGACAATAACATGTCCCAAACAATAATTTATAAAAAAAATTATTTTTGATTAAACTCTCGAACCCTAATAGTGTGTTAAATTATTAAAAAATGAATAAGATAACATAATAAAAATGGTAAAAAGATCAGTAAAATAGATAAATAATATAATTTATATCAATCATTAAATATAAATAGAATAATAATGAAGGTAAGAGTTCTTATTTTCTTGTCGCTATAAATTGCCATCAATAATTTCAGACCACGAATAATAACCGAGAAGCTTATAGCTTATGAATCTTTTTCAAAAATAAAATCCTTCATTCTTAGAGATGTAGAATATTTATTTAATTATTTCCTCTTTTAATACAGATTTTTCAAATTGATTTTTGAGATTAAATCACAAATCAAATCTTTATTTTTTTCCTTATTAATATTAATTTTTATTTTTTTAATTTAAATCACGAACCAATTTTTTATAATAAAAATTATTTTTTTTAATTTAAATCACAAATCAAATGTTTATTTATTTATTTATATTAAATCACAAACCCAAAACTCAAAGACTTTATGGTTTATCCGCTCTTTTAATACCATTCTTGTAAATTTAAGTTGCATTTGTGACAAATAAGATATTTCAAATGAGATGTCATTGCATAGATCTCGAAAAGTTATGTGGAATCAAAAAATGAATTACCTAATTTGGATACCCGAGTTAAAAGTTATGACCTTCAGAAGTTTTACGATTAACTTAATATTTTTTTTTTTTTTGAAAAAAATTGTGACACTTGTCAACACCTGAGGAGTGACGCCTAAATTAGGCGTGATTGCCTCTTGAGTGACGCCCAAATTGGGCGTGACTGGTGACGCCCAAATTGGGCGTGATATTGTGCAATAAATATGTAATTATTTTCAAAACTGTCATAAATTCGTAATTTTTATTTTAAAAAACAATAATTAACTTTTTTTCCGATAAGAGTAGTCTGATAGTTACCGCTCTGCCTGAGCGCATGTTGAATTCAATTCATTTTTTCCTTTTCTTTTTCACTTGTACTTTTGCAGCTTTGTTAGTTGAAAATGGAAAATTCCTCCTTTCTGCTAAGAGAACACGAAGAACAACTTACACAGAGTATATTATTTCCACCTACATCGGAAAGCTGAGGTGAGTTTACTGCTTGCATGTGTTTGACATCCTTAATTCAATCTGTCATTGACATCCTCAATTTAATCTGTCTTTGACTATACAAAAGAAACTGTTAAAAGTTAAAACTACTACAATATAAGGTGAGGTGGAAATGCATCTACTCATTATTTGCCGACTTCTTGAAATTAGTAGGCAAATAATTTTATTTTAGTTACAAATTAAGGTTAGGCACATAATAATTACTAAATAATCCATAATATAAAAAGGAAATCTATATCTAATTTCAAAATATCGTTATCTTTTGTTACTTGATACGGTGGCAATATCAATTCGTTTCCCTCATTGAAGATAATTTTGACAGCTCTACGAACAAATCTGTAGCTGTACTTTAAATAAAGACTTTAATTATTTCTATAGTGAATACAGATAAGCTATATATCTTCACTATCAGAATAATGTCGTTTTATGTAAAAGGTTAAAAATTTATAATTATAAAGACTTTTATTACCGTAGAATAAATTATAATTACAAAAATATATTGATTTCCATCTCAAAACGATGTTATTTTAGGCTCGATACAGATAACTTATTTGCATTCATGGCAGAAAAAATGATCCCATAAATAAAATGGCCTTATTCAACTACAATTCGTGATTATTAAAATAAGTATATATGCATGTTTTATATTTTTTATATTGTTCTTATTTTATTTTTAATTTAGAGGCTATATCATGGTAATTGTTTATGCAAAAAGCATAATTAATATCACATGTATCTTCATTCTTTTTCTTTGTAATTTGAAGAGGAAAAACTTAACTTTCACACTTTTGATTTTGCTGTATATTATTTAATTAACTTCATGTGATTTAAAATTATCATTTAGACACAATATGATCAGAACGTGTATTATTTAACTCCTTATAAGTCAATATATTCTTATTACGTAAAATGTTAAAATTATCCTTAATAACCAAAATATTAAATTATAAAAAATATCAACTAAATCACATTTCAGATCACATACAATTAAATTTTACATATATATTTATATTCACATATTTTTTTTTAATTTACAATATAAATATTTTTTTATTTTTAATTTAGTCATTTTATTCTTTCATAATGAACACAAGTTTAAATTCTCTCTATTTTCTTTTATCAAAAGTTGGAGCTATTTAACATTAGGATCAATATTTTAAAAGTATTATCAAATAAAAAATAATAATATTTCGACTTTTTTCAAAAGTTATAAATCTTATTTTGCAAAAAAAAAATATATTTTATTTATGTTTCTTTATTTTGCAGAAGATGCTTCCAAACACACAAAAAAAAAATGAAAAAAATATTTAGGATACCAAAAAATAAAAAGAGGTACTAAAAGGGTTCTTAATAAATAATCCAATCATATATAAATGAAATCTATATCAAACTTCAAAGTAATCCTACTTGATATGATCCAGATTTGAAAACCGTAAATTGTACGCAAAAAGTTTTATTTTAGTGATAAATTAAGGATAGGCACATAATTAATATTAATAAATAATCCACCAGATAGAAAGAAAATCCATATGAAACTTATGAATACATTCGTTTCAAACTTATATTTTATTGACACTAAAAAAATATTTTCAGAAGTTTTATTTTAATGATAAAATTAAAATTAGGCACGTAATAATTAATAAATAATCCAATCATATATAAATGAAATCTATATCAAACTTCAAAATAATCCTACTTGATATGGCAATATCAATTCAAATCCACAGAAGAAAAGAAATTACCCGTTATTTTCAAAATCAAAATTAAGGAGGCGTTAATTTTTCCCCCAATAGTTGAGGTGCATAAATAGGTCCCTGTAACGGACCCTCATGCTGAATTGGGCCCAGTGGTGCGAACCCGCAAAAAGCCCAATTATTTGAATGATTATGAAACCAGTTGATGTAGTCTTGGGCCAATGAACCTTTTTAAATGCCATACGGGCTTAGGTAGTCTTGGGCCAATGAACCTCTTTAAACGTCTTTTAATTAAGTACTATTAAATAGCCATACGGGCTTATGAGTGGATAGGAAATCCCAATTTAAATAGGGCATTATATATAGTGACCTAAGACCAACGAATATGATTATGAAAATTCTAAATAATTTTTCTCTCTAAAATCTCTTCTTTCTCCCTCTCTACCTCCCTTTCTAATTCCCTGAATTCCAATAGATCTACGAACAGTGCGCTACAGTCCCTGTTGAGTATTTTAAGTTTTGAAAGAATCAAAACTCTAAAGAGAAGAAAAGAAAGGAGCCTTTATTCTTTAATCTGCAAAGGAAATGAAGAAAAAAAGTTCAATTTCATCAAAGAAACAATGAGGGAAGATAAAGATGAGGGAACCGTGTGATCTTTTTGTGGAAATATTGAAAATTGTTTTTCGTGACTTTCTTGCAAAGGAAAAACAACTGCAATTGGGAGATTGTTCTGTTCTCCCGATCGAGTCCATGGAACAAGGTTCATCATCAAAGAAACGCAAAGGTACAATTCTTGAGAAGCCTGAATTGCCATTGGAATTTAAAGAAAAATTTCAAGAAATGCGAGGTTTTGGGTCCATGGAAGAAGGTTCATCACCAAAGAAACACAAAGGTGACATTCTTGAGAAGGCTGAATTGCCAATGTAATTTAAAGAAAAGACTCAAGAAATGCAAGATTGCGGGTACATGGAAGAAGGTTCATCATCAAGGAAACGCAAAGGTGAAATTCTTGAGAAGCCTGAATTGCCATTGGAATTTAAAGGAAAATTTCAAGAAATGCAAGGTTTTGGGTCCATGGAAGAAGGTTCATCATCAAAGAAACACAAAGGTGAAATTCTTGAGAAGGCTGAATTGCCAATGCAATTTAAAGAAAAGATTCAAGAAATTGAAGGTTCTGAAGTGAAGTTGGTTGAAGCATGCAGGTCCAAACGTGCAACAAGAATACCAGCCCACTTCAAAGATTATTTATTTAATTAATTTCTATTTTTTCGGATAAGACTTTATTGCAATTATTAGGATGATTATTCTTTTATCTTTCTGTTATTTAGTTTCCTAGCTAAAAGCTTCTTATCTTGTGGTTATTTAAATTCTCAGTTAATCGCAAATTAGGATTGTTAGTTATTTATTCCTTTGCATATTATAGGATGATTAGGTTATTTAATTCAAGAAAACGATCAATGAACTTTGACGGGAACGATGATTTATGTATTTTTTTGTTGTTGGTAAATACGATGATTTTTAGTTTAAAGGCGGTTATTCGTTTTTATTTTAAATTTCATTTTCCTTCTAATACTATAATCAGCTAATGTGGATGAACATTGACCGGAAAACGAACCGGAGGAAAACTGTAAAAATAAAACCCTAACCCCCCATTTGCCATTGTTCTATTCCAACGACGCAAACCAAAACCCTAATTCTCCTTCTGATATTTTTTTTGGTAAATAAGAGTATGATATTTACTGCTATGCCTGAGCGCATGCTGAATTCATTTCATTTTCCCTTTTCTTTTTCACTTGTACTTTTGCAGCTTTGTTAGTTGAAAATGGAAAATTCCTCCTTTCTGCTAAGAGAACACGAAGAACAACTTACACAGAGTATGTTATTTCCACCTACATCGGAAAGCTGAGGTGGTTTTACTGTTTGACGTCCTCAATTTAATCTGTCTTTGACTATATTAAAGAAACTTTTTTTTTATGTCTAAAAAAGAAACTGTTAAAAGTTAAAACTACTACAATATAAGCTGAGGTGGAAATGCATCTACTCATTATTTGCCGACATCTTGAAATTTGTAGGCAAATAATTTTAATTTAGTTACAAATTAAGGTTAGGCACGTAATAATTACTAAATAATCCATAATATAAAAAGGAAATCTATATCAAATTTCAAAATAACGTTATCTTTGGTTACTTGATACGGTGGGAATATCAATTCGTTTCCCTCATTGAAGATAATTTTGACAGCTCTACGAACAAATCTATAGTTGTATTTTAAATAAAGGCTTTAATTATTTCTATAGTGAATACATATCAGCTATATATATTCACTATCAGAATAATGTCGTTTTATGTAAAAGGTTAAAAATTTATAATTATAAAGACTTTTATAACCGTAGAATAAATTATAATTACAAAAATATATTGATATCCATCTCAAAACGATGTTATTTTTAGGCTCGATACAGATAACTTATTTGCATTCAGGGCAGAAAAAATGAACCCATAAATAAAATGGCCTTATTCAACTACAATTCGTGATTATTAAAATAAGTATATATGTATGTTTTATATTTTATTTTTTTATATTGTTCTTATTTTATTTTTAATTTAGAGGCTATATCATGGTAATAGTTTATGCAAAAAGCATAATTAATATCACATATATGTTCATTCTTTTTCTTTGTAATTTCTTTTACTCCACATAACTTTTCGAGATCTACTTAATGACACCTCATTTGACTTATAGCTTATGAATCTTTTTCAAAAATAAAATCCTTCATTCTTAGAGATTTAGAATATTTATTTAATTATTTCCTCTTTTAATACAGATTTTTCGAATTGATTTTTGAGCTTAAATCACAAATCAAATCTTTATTTTTTTCCTTATTAATATTAGTTTTTATTTTTTTTTAATTTAAATCACGAACAGTTTTTTTATAATAAAAATTAAAAATTTATTTTTTTTAATTTAAATCACAAATCAAATGTTTATTTTTTTATTTATATTAAATCACAAACCCAGAACTCAGAGACTTTATGGTTTAACTGCTCTTTTAATACCATTCTTGGAAATTTAAGTTGCGTTTGTGAGAAATAAGATATTTCAAATGAGATGTCATTGCGTAGATCTCGAAAAGTTATGTGGAATCAAAAAATGTATTACCTAATTTGGATACCCGAGTTAAAAGTTATGACCTTCAGAAGTTTTACGATTAAATTAATAATTTTTTTTTGAAAAAAATTGTGACACTTGTCAACACCTGAGGAGTGACGCCTAAATTAGGCGTGATTGCCTCTTGAGTGACGCCCAAATTGGGCGTGACTGGTGACGCCCAAATTGGGCGTGATATTGTGCAATAAATATGTAATTATTTCCAAAACTGCCATAAATTCGTAGTTTTTTATTTAAAAAACAATAATTAATTTTTTTTTCCGATCAGAGTAGTCTGATAATTACCGCTATGCCTGAGCGCATGCTGAATTCATTTCATTTTCCCTTTTCTTTTTCACTTGTACTTTTGCAGCTTTGTTAGTTATAAATGGAAAATTCCTCCTTTCTGCTAAGAGAACACGAAGAACAACTTACACAAAGTATATTATTTCCACCTACATTGGAAAACTGAGGTGAGTTTACTGCTTGCATGTGTTTGACATCCTCAATTCAATCTGTCTTTGACATCCTCAATTTAATATGTCTTTGTCTATACAAAAGAAACTATTAAAAGTTAAAAGTACTACAATATAAGGTGAGGTGGAAATGCATCTACTCATTATTTGCCGACTTCTTGAAATTCTTAGGCAAATAATTTTATTTTAGTTACAAATTAAGGTTAGGCACATAATAATTACTTAATAATCCATAATATAAAAATGAAATCTATATCAAATTTCAAAATATCGTTATCTTTTGTTACTTGATACGGCGACAATATCAATTCGTTTCCCTCATTGAAGATAATTTTGACAGCTTTACTAACAAATCTGTAGCTATACTTTAAATAAAGGCTTTAATTATTTCTAGAGTGAATACAGATAAGCTACATATCTTCACTATCAGAATAATGTCGTTTTATGTAAAAGGTTAAAAATTTATAATTATAAAGACTTTTATTACCGTAGAATAAATTATAATTACAAAAATATATTGATTTTCATTTCAAAACGATGTTATTTTAGGCTCGATACAGATAACTTATTTGCATTCAGGGCAGAAAAAATGATCCCATAAATAAAATGGCCTTATTCAACTACAATTCGTGATTATTAAAATAAGTATATATGCATGTTTTATATTTTATTTTTTTGATATTGTTCTTATTTTATTTTTAATTTAGAGGCTATATCATGGTAATAGTTTATGCAAAAAGCATAATTAATATCACATATATCTTCATTCTTTTTCTTTGTAATTTGAAGGAGGAAAAACTTAACTTTCACTACTTTTGATTTTGGTGTATATTATTTAATTAACTTCATGTGATTTAAAATTATCATTTAGTCACAATATGATTAGAACGTGTATTATTTAACTCCTTATAAGTCAAAATATTCTTATTACGTAAAATGTTAAAATTATCCTTAATAACCAAAATATTAAATTATAAAAAATATCAACTAAATCACATTTCAGATCACATACAATTAACTTTTACATATATATTTATATTCACGTATTTTTTTTTTTAATTTACAATATAAATATTTTTTTATTTTTAATTTAGTCATTTTATTCTTTCATAATGAACACATGTTTAAATTTTCTCTATTTTCTTTTATCAAAAGTTGGAGCTATTTGACATTTGGATCAATATTTTAAAAGTATTATCAAATAAAAAATAATAATATTTCGACTTTTTTCAAAAGTTATAAATCTTATTTTGCAAAAATATATATATATATATATATATATATATATATATTGCAGAAGATGCTTCCAAACACAAAAAAAATGAAAAAAATACTTAGGATACCAAAAAATAAAAAGAGGTACCAAAAGGGTTCTTAATAAGTAATCCAATCATATATAAATAAAATCTATATCAAACTTCAAAGTAATCCTACTTGATATGATCCAGATTTGAAAACCGTAAATTGTACGCAAAAAGTTTTATTTTAGTGATAAATTAAGAATAGGCACATAATTAATATTAATAAATAATCCACCAGATAGAAAGAAAATCCATATGAAACTTCTGAATACATTCGTTTCAAACTTATATTTTATTGACACTAAAAAAATATTTTCAGAAGTTTTATTTTAATGATAAAATTAAAATTAGGCACGTAATAATTAATAAATAATCCAATCATATATAAATGAAATCTATATCAAACTTCAAAATAATCCTACGATATGGCAATATCAATTCAAATCCACAAAAGAAAAGAAATTACCCGTTATTTTCAAAATCAAAATTAAGGAGGCGTTAATTTTTCCCCAATAGTTGAGGTGCATAAATATGCCCCTGTAACGGACCCTTATGCTGAACTGGGCCCAGTGGTGCGAACCCGCAAGAAGCCCAATTATTTGAATGATTATGAGACCAGCTGATGTAGTTTTGGGCCAATGAACCTCTTTAAATGCCATACGGGCTTATGTAGTCTTGGGCCAATGAACCTCTTTAAACGTCTTTTAATTAAGTACTATTAAATAGCCATACGGGCTTATGAGTGGATAGGAAAGCCCAATATGAATAGGGCATTATATATAGTGGCCTAAGACCAATGAATATGATTATGAAAATTCTGAATAATTCTTCTCTCTACAATCTCTTCTTTCTCTCTCTCTACCTCCCTTTCTAATTCCCTGAATTCCAATAGATCTACGAACAGTGCGCTACAGTCCCTGTTGAGTATTTTGAGCTTTGAAAGAATCAAAATTCAAAAGAGAAGAAAAGAAAGGAGCCGTTATTCTTTAATCTGCAAAGGAAATGAAGAAAAAAAGTTCAATTTCATCAAAGAAACAATGTGGTAAGATAAAGATGAGGGAACCGTGTGATCTTTTTGTGAAAATATTGATAGTTGTTTTTCGTGACTTTCTTGCAAAGGAAAAACAACTGCAATTGGGAGATTTTTCTGTTCTCCCGATCGAGTCCATGGAACAAGGTTCATCATCAAAGAAACGCAAAGGTGCAATTCTTGAGAAACCTGAATTGCCATTGGAATTTAAAGAAAAATTTCAAGAAATGCGAGGTTTTGGGTCCATGGAAGAAGGTTCATCACCAAAGAAACACAAAGGTGACATTCTTGAGAAGGATGAATTGCCAATGGAATTTAAAGAAAAGACTCAAGAAATGCAAGATTGCGGGTGCACGAAAGAAGGTTCATCATCAAGGAAACGCAAAGGTGAAATTCTTGAGAATCCTGAATTGCCTTTGGAATTTAAAGGAAAATTTCAAGAAATGCAAGGTTTTGGGTCCATGGAAGAAGGTTCATCATCAAAGAAACACAAAGGTGAAATTCTTGAGAAGGCTGAATTGCCAATGGAATTTAAAGAAAAGATTCAAGAAATTGAAGGTTCTGAAGTGAAGTTGGTTGAAGCATGCAGGTCCAAACGTGCAACAAGAATACCAGCCCACTTCAAAGATTATTTATTTAATTAATTTCTTTTTTTCGGATAAGACTTTATTGCAATTATTAGGAAGATTATTCTTTTATCTTTCTGTTATTTAGTTTCCTAGCTAATAGCTTCTTATCTTGCAGTTATTTAAATTCTCAGTTAATCGCAAATTAGGATTGTTAGTTATTTATTCATTTGCATATTATAGGATGGTTAGGTTATTTAATTCAAGAAAATGATCAATGAACTTTGACGGGAACGATGATTTATGTATTTTTTGTTGTTGGTAAATACGATGATTTTTAGTTTAAAGGCGGTTATTCATTTTTGTTTTAAATTTCATTTTCCTTCTAATACTATAATCTGCTAATGTGGATGAACATTGACGGGAAAACGAACCAGAGGAAAACTGTAAAAATAAAACTCTAACCCCCCATTTGTCATTGATCTATTCCAACGGCGCAAACCGAAACCCTAATTCTCCTTCATGAGATCGAATATCTCTTCTCCAATAAACTTCAAGTGGTATCTCACTCTCCCTCTCTCCACCATATTTTTTTTGGAGATACTCTGTAACGGTAATGGGATATTGTAACGGTAATGGGATATAATATAACGACAATTGTAGCGGATGCTACAGAAGAAGAAGATTGCAGAAAGGATAAGAGGAGGAGAAGAAGGATTTGAGAGAGAAAATGTAACGGTAATGGGATATTGTAACCGTAATGGGATATAATATAACGACAATTGTAACGGTGATGGAATGTAACCGTTGTAATGGTAATTGTAACGTTAATTGTAATAATAATTTTCTGATATATTTTCTTAACACCACACACCTACTTATAACCATGAAGGATGGACGTTACAAAAGAAAACATTATTACAATTAACGTTACAATTACCGTTACAACGGTTACATTCCATCACCGTTACAATTGTCGTTATATTATATCCCATTACCGTTACAATATCCCATTACCGTTACATACTCCCTCCATTTCTTTTTCCCCTTAATATTTACAAATATTTTTCATTTTACTCTTGTAACTCAACCTTACGATTTACTCTGATTTTTAATTTTGAATCTCCCAGGGATTTTGTTAAATTGTCCCTCTTTTTTCTCTAATTCCTTCCATTTCATGGCAAGTAATTGAATTCATACGATAAGTCTCTATTTTGATAGTTACCGCTATGCCTGAGCGCATGCTGAATTCATTTCATTTTTCCCTTTTCTTTTTCACTTGTACTTTTGCAACTTTGTTAGTTGAAAATGGAAAATTCCTCCTTTCTGCTAAGAGAACACGAAGAACAACTTACACTGAGTATATTATTTCCACCTACATCGGAAAGCTGAGGTGAGTTTACTGCTTGCATGTATTTGACATCCTCAATTCAATCTGTCTTTGACATCCTCAATTTAATCTGTCTTTGACTATACAAAAGAAACTGTTAAAAGCTAAAACTACTACAATATAAGGTGAGGTGGAAATGCATCTACTCATTATTTGCCGACTTCTTGAAATTTGTAGGCAAATAATTTTATTTTAGTTACAAATTAAGGTTAGGCACATAATAATTACTAAATAATCCATAATATAAAAAGGAGATCTATATCAAATTTCAAAATATCGTTATCTTTTGTTACTTGATACGGCGGCAATATCAATTCGTTTCCCTCATTGAAGATAATTTTGACAGCTCTACGAACGAATCTGTGGCTGTACTTTAAATAAAGGTTTTAATTATTTCTATAGTGAATACAGATAAGCTATATATCTTCACTATCATAATAATGTCGTTTTATGTAAAAGGTTAAAATTTATAATTATAAAGACTTTTATTACCGTAGAATAAATTATAATTACAAAAATATATTGATTTCCATCTCAAAACGATGTTATTTTAGGCTCGAAACAGATAACTTATTTGCATTCAGGGCAGAAAAAATGATCCCATAAATAAAATGGCCTTATTCAACTACAATTCGTGATTATTAAAATAAGTATATATGCATGTTTTATATTTTATTTTTTTATATTGTTCTTATTTTATTTTTAATTTAGAGGCTATATCATGGTAATAGTTTATGCAAAAAGCATAATTAATATCACATATATCTTCATTCTTTTTCTTTGTAATTTGAAGGAGGAAAAACTTAACTTTCACTACTTTTGATTTTGCTGTATATTATTTAATTAACTTCATGTGATTTAAAATTATCATTTAGACACAATATGATTAGAACGTGTATTATTTAACTGCTTACAAGTCAAAATATTCTTATTACGTAAAATGTTAAAATTATCCTTAATAACCAAAATATTAAATTATAAAAAATATCAACTAAATCACATTTCAGATCACATACAATTAACTTTTACATATATATTTATATTCATGTATTTTTTTAATTTACAATATAAATATTGTAACAGCCCGTTGTACACTGGTATTGTTAACATTAATTATGATATTAAGCGCAGTTACAATCACAACAATTTGTTTATAAAAATGAGAATAAACTTTTTCCGATTATTACGCGAACAGTAAAAGTATAAAAAGCATAATAATAAAAAGCTGTGATCGTAACTGAAACACTAGCGGAAGACTTACTTAACTATTTACACACTTTATTTTATCACATAAGAGATACTAACGGGTTCCCATAAACCCACTTAGCCAATTCCTCACTTTTTACGTTTTTACCATGTAACCGGATTTGCTAATTTGTTTTTCTATGAACACAAAACAAAAATCCAAACTTAAAATCCAGGTTATCTTTTCTCCTTATTCACTTACCTTTCTAACAAGCTATCACACACTCGATTCTGAGCTCGTGAGCTCCGGTTATCGCCGTTTGAAGTTGGACAAACAACATTGCCTACCAACTCCAAAACAGCCTAAAACCTCCAATCTTCACGGAATAAACTGCACCTAACAGCCCTTCCACTGTCTCTCAAACTTTTACACCATAAACTAGACACCTCAAACTTCGATTTAATATATCGTATGCTTAATTTGACCAAGTAACGAAGCGGGAATCAATTTCCCTAAACTGCCCCAAATCTGCCCACTGAAACAGGACAGAACAGGGCAGAACATTCCTTCAACCACCATGAGATGCGCACACCACCAATGATCCTAGGATTTTGACACAACGTAGGGGACATCTTAAGCTTCAAAATGGCGTATGGCACGTCCCAATCGGACCACTATGGAGAGAGATACGCTCTCCCAAAGTTCACCCAAAAACTGCCAATTCTACAGAAAATTCTACAGAGTTTCCTTTGTATTTCCTAAAATCCCCAAATTTGCATAAGTTGTTTAACACTACTAATACACCTGAAATCCAGCAAAGTCCAATGGGTGGCACACACAAGGGCCAACAACGCCTTGGGACACTTACAGCCCAATCCAATATACACTTAGAACATAAGCAGTTTACTTTTAAATCCTTTATAGTTTCAATCACTAACATTCAATTTCATGCATAAACCATAATGCGGGTAATCATAAACCTACAATAGGCCTAAAGCCCTTCCATCATGTTACATACATCCATGGTACATTTACAATACTGGATTACATTTACATTTACAACTTTAACTTTAAACTACAAATATTTACATATTACAACTTCACTTGCTAAATAAATCCATAAACTAAAATGACATGATAGCTAAACTTAGCCAAAATAACATGAACATAATGCTAATGGACTCCTCCTACATACATATACATGTTCATGCTCTAAGTCTAGCCTAGGCCAAATGGCCACCCAAAAGCAAACTATGCACCACTGCTCCACTCGTCATCATGCGGGCTTCCTGCCCGCTGCTCCGTGTCCACCGGTACATCCTGAAATAAATGCCCCGAGACGGGGTGAGATATATGGATATATCTCAGTAACCAAGAGGTTCTGGAGAAAACTCCGCCCAGTGGTTCACTTCGATGTATACCAATAGCATAAAAACAACACCACTGTTATAAAACGGGATAAAGCAAGGGATTTAGAGACAGGGGGAATATATCAGAAACAACTACGACATGCGGGATGGTAGCTACCAATACCACGTCATGTCCTCGGCTATACGCCTATGGGTACTACCCCTGGCGTGTTCAGAGAACAACCCACCAAGGTACCCCTTCCAACCATATACACCCGAGACTACCTAGTGTGCTCCTATCCGGATAACACACCACGACCCTGGGTCAACTGGAACTCATTTTCGGAGACCTATCCAGTGGCAGTCCGGAAAACTTGCCCGAATGCTAAAAATATCTACTGGCCAGAGATCTGGTACATAAGTACCCACTGTGATAAGGCATATGCATGCTCATGCTGTTCTACACTACTCATACACACTTCCTACCGTTGCCATCAACTAGCAAGGAGGAACACAAAAGGGGAACAAGCCCCAGTACCAAGAGGTTACCTTTCTTTTTCCTTCCACTGAGCTCCGCAGAACTCCACTTACAGCTTGATTCACAGGGAACGCCTACGCAGAGGACAATTCCACACACTTAGAACTTTAAACCACTCATGAATTTCAACATATCATGTGTAAATCACATCACTTACCTCAATCCACTTGATCCAGGACCAAGGGCAATCCACTGTTTCACTGTTCCAAGTTTATATCCACGTACGGCAACCTATACAACCATGCATAGCCGTCAGTTTCAGTCAAAATACGTCAAAACGCGAAAACGTCAGATTTCATCTCCCCTCCTTTAAGGGTTCGGCCAAAACAGTGTTATATTGGGTTTTATTTTTCTAAATTTTCTTTCTCATTTTATTTCACTTACTTAGGTTACCCAAAGGCTAGTTCAATCGCCGTTTTTCAGTTTTACGACTTTTACGCAACGTTTTGCGAAATATTACACTTTAGGCACATTTTGCCACTTTCAACACTTATTATGTTTACATTGATCCTTCCACATGCCAATCACCACACAACCCATCTAATAACTTTTCCATCACACAACACAACACCAAAGTTTTCTAAAACATCAATTTGCTCACTTATACATAAATGGCCGAATCTTTGTTAGCCAAACTAAGGATTTTCACTCAATTCCTATGGTCCACAACTCACATAATCACTTCCTATCATCATATAATCACACTACAATTCACTATACCACACATTAACAAAAAACTCAAAAAATCCATTTCATGCACTAATTTTTTTCAAAGTTAAAATTCACTTTTTTTCGCTTAGAATTTTCATTGCATTTCTAGCATTAATACATCATTCTAAGACATTATCATCTAAAAGACATTTTCCATTTGAGCTCTCTAACACCACATATCACAAAATCCCTCTTTAGGGTCAATTATCACAACTCAAAATTCAACCAATGAAATGTTGAAATAACTCACCCAATTGAACGGTATAAGGCTCCACCTAAGTATACTCCACCATTGGAGCATTTGAAAGCATCATGATCCCACTTTTTCCCTTGTAAGCCGCGGCCCTGACAGTCATGGATCTCCTCACACACTCAATTTCAAGACTAACCAAGGCTACCAATGGGTTCAGGAGGTGTTTTCCATCAAGATTCAACACAAACTTTGTTGAATTTGGTTGATTATAGCTTGGCTTAGTGGAATGCAAAAACTTGCGCAAAGAGGAAAGGAGGAAGGTTGTCGCGGCTGTGGAGAAGAAATAAGGAAGAATGGAGATGGTGAATAGTACTTAGAGTGTTTTATTTGACTTTAAGTGGGACCGGATCCCACGTGATTTAAAACTCACCCGAATTTCCCTCCGATCATCACTAAAATTCACAATTTAAAACCTATTTAGAAATTATAATTTTTTATCTTAACAAAATCCTTTAATTTTACTCCCTCAGATAAATTTGGAGCTTTCCGGTTGTTCGGAAAAACACTGCTTTAAGCTACAGCGCGCTCCGTTGACAAGCTTCCACAAATTGACTTAAATCCCTCAAATATTATCAGAAATCATATTTCATATTTCTATGGACAATTTAAAATCAATATTTGAAACCTAGAGCTCAAAATTCTACTGGCACGTTTTACGGTGCAATCTGACTGCAGTATTTTTACCCGCGAAAAACATTATTCACTGATTTTTCTGAAACTTGCCTATCCACTCAATTTTTCATTCTGAATCCATTTCCAGGCTTATTTTTATCATCTGAGATCTTCTGCTCAATTTTTATCTTCCTAGGGTTGCGTGTTGGCTAATTACCGTTTTGCCCTTTCTTTGTATTTTGGCCTAATCTTTGGGATTTTCACTAATCCATCACTTAGTTTCTCACTTAACACTTTCATTAGTTAATTTATAATTGTGAGGTGTTATAAATATTTTTTATTTTTAATTTAGTCATTTTATTCTTTCATAATGAACACAAGTTTAAATTTTCTCTATTTTCTTTTATCAAAAGTTGGAGCTATTTAACATTTGGATCAATATTTTAAAAGTATTATCAAATAAAAAATAATAATATTTCGACTTTTTTCAAAAGTTATAAATCTTATTTTGCAAAAAAAATAATTTATTTATGTTTTTTTTTTTTTTTGCAGAAGATGCTTCCAAACACAAAAAAAAAAATGAAAAAAATACTTAGGATACCAAAAAATAAAAAAGAGGTACCAAAAGGGTTCTTAATAAATAATCCAATCATATATAAATGAAATCTATATCAAACTTCAAAATAATCCTACTTGATATGATCCAGATTTGAAAACCGTAAATTGTACGCAAAAAGTTTTATTTTAGTGATAAATTAAGAATAGGCACATAATTAATATTAATAAATAATCCACCAGATAGAAAGAAATCCATATGAAACTGCTGAATACATTCGTTACAAACTTATATTTTATTGACACTAAAAAAATATTTTCAGAAGTTTTATTTTAATGATAAAATTAAAATTAGGCACGTAATAATTAATAAATAATCCAATCATATATAAATGAAATCTATATCAAACTTCAAAATAATCCTACTTGATATGGCAATATCAATTCAAATCCACAGAAAAAAAAATTACCCGTTATTTTCAAAATCAAAATTAAGGAGGCGTTAATTTTTCCCCCAATAGTTGAGGTGCATAAATAGGTCCCTGTAACGGACCCTCATGCTGAACTGGGCCCAGTGGTGCGAACCCGCAAGAAGCCCAATTATTTGAATGATTATGAGACCAGCTGATGTAGTCTTGTGCCAATGAACCTCTTTAAATGCCATACGGGCTTATGTAGTCTTGGGCCAATGAACCTCTTTAAACGTCTTTTAATTAAGTACTATTAAATAGCCATACGGGCTTATGAGTGGATAGGAAAGCCCAATATGAATAGGGCATTATATATAGTGACCTAAGACCAATGAATATGATTATGAAAATTCTGAATAATTCTTCTCTCTACAATCTCTTCTTTCTCTCTCTACCTCCCTTTCTAATTCCCTGAATCCCAATAGATCTACGAACAGTGCGCTACAGTCCCTGTTGAGTATTTTGAGCTTTGAAAGAATCAAAATTCAAAAGAGAAGAAAAGAAAGAGCCGTTATTCTTTAATCTGCAAAGGAAATGAAGAAAAAAAGTTCAATTTCATCAAAGAAACAATGTGGGAAGATAAAGATGAGGGAACCGTGTGATCTTTTTGTGGAAATATTGAAAGTTGTTTTTCGTGACTTTCTTGCAAAGGAAAAACAACTGCAATTGGGAGATTGTTCTGTTCTCCCGATCGAGTCCATGGAACAAGGTTCAATATCAAAGAAATGCAAAGGTGCAATTCTTGAGAAGCCTGAATTGTCATTGGAATTTAAAGAAAAATTTCAAGAAATGCGCGGTTTTGGGTCCATGGAAGAAGGTTCATCACCAAAGAAACACAAAGGTGACATTCTTGAGAAGGCTGAATTGCCAATGGAATTTAAAGAAAAGACTCAAGAAATGCAAGATTGCGGGTGCATGGAAGAAGGTTCATCATCAAGGAAACGCAAAGGTGAAATTCTTGAGAAGCCTGAATTGCCATTGGAATTTAAAGGAGAATTTCAAGAAATGCAAGGTTTTGGGTCCATGGAAGAAGGTTCATCATCAAAGAAACACAAAGGTGAACCTTCTTCCATGGACCCAAAACCTTGCATTTCTTGAAATTTTCCTTTAAATTCCAATGGCAATTCAGGCTTCTCAAGAATTTCACCTTTGCGTTTCCTTGATGATGAACCTTCTTCCATGCACCCGCAATCTTGCATTTCTTGAGTCTTTTCTTTAAATTCCATTGGCAATTCAGCCTTCTCAAGAATGTCACCTTTGTGTTTCTTTGGTGATGAACCTTCTTCCATGGACCCAAAACCTCGCATTTCTTGAAATTTTCCTCTAAATTCCAATGGCAATTCAGGCTTCTCAAGAATTGCACCTTTGCGTTTCTTTGATGATGAACCTTGTTCCATGGACTCGATCGGGAGAACAGAACAATCTCCCAATTGCAGTTGTTTTTCCTTTGCAAGAAAGTCACGAAAAAAAACTTTCAATATTTCCACAAAAAGATCACGCGGTTCCCTCATCTTTATCTTCCCACATTGTTTCTTTGATGAAATTGAACTTTTTTCCTCATTTCCTTTGCAGATTAAAGAATAACGGCTCCTTTCTTTTCTTCTCTTTTGAATTTTGATTCTTTCAAAGCTCAAAATACTCAACAGGGACTGTAGCGCACTTTTTGTAGATCTATTGGAATTCAGGGAATTAGAAAGGGAGGTAGAGAGAGAGAAAGAAGAGATTGTAGAGAGAAGAATTATTCAGAATTTTCATAATCATATTCATTGGTCTTAGGTCACTATATATAATGCCCTATTCATATTGGGCTTTCCTATCCACTCATAAGCCCGTATGGCTATTTAATAGTACTTAATTAAAAGACGTTTTAAAGAGGTTCATTGGCCCAAGACTACATAAGCCCGTATGGCATTTAAAGAGGTTCATTGGCCCAAGACTACATAAGCCCGTATGGCATTTAAAGAGGTTCATTGGCCCAAGACTACATCAGCTGGTCTCATAATCATTCAAATAATTGGGCTTCTTGCGGGTTCGCACCACTGGGCCCAATTCAGCATGAGGGTCCGTTACAGGGACCTATTTATGCACCTCAACTATTGGGGAAAAAATTAACGCCTCCTTAATTTTGATTTTGAAAATAACGGGTAATTTCTTTTCTTCTGTGGATTTGAATTGATATTGCCATATCAAGTAGGATTATTTTGAAGTTTGATATAGATTTTATTTATATATGATTGGATTATTTATTAATTATTACGTGCCTAGTTTTAATTTTATCATTAAAATAAAACTTCTGAAAATATTTTTTTAGTGTCAATAAAATATAAGTTTGAAACGAATGTATTCAGAAGTTTCATATGGATTTTCTTTCTATCTGGTGGATTATTTATTAATATTAATTATGTGCCTATTCTTAATTTATCACTAAAATAAAACTTTTTGCGTACAATTTACGGTTTTCAAATCTGGATCATATCAAGTAGGATTATTTTGAAGTTTGATATAGATTTCTTTTATATATGATTGGATTATTTATTAAGAACCCTTTTGGTACTTCTTTTTATTTTTTGGTATCCTAAGTATTTTTTTTCATTTTTTTGTGTTTGGAAGCATCTTCTGCAAAAAAAAAAAAAAACATAAATAATTTTTTTTTTTTTTTTTGCAAAATAAGATTTATAACTTTTGAAAAAAGTCGAAATATTATTATTTTTTATTTGATAATACTTTTAAAATATTGATCCAAATGTTAAATAGCTCCAACTTTTGATAAAAGAAAATAGAGAAAATTTAAACTTGTGTTCATTATGAGAGAATAAAATGACTAAATTAAAAATAAAAAAATATTTATTTTGTAAATTAAAAAAAATACGTGAATATAAATATATATGTAAAAGTTAATTGTATGTGATCTGAAATGTGATTTAGTTGATATTTTTTATAATTTAATATTTTGGTTATTAAGATAATTTTAACATTTTACGTAATAAGAATATTTTGACTTATAAGGAGTTAAATAATACACGTTCTAATCATATTGTGTCTAAATGGTAATTTTAAATCACATGAAGTTAATTAAATAATATACAGCAAAATCAAAAGTAGTGAAAGTTAAGTTTTTCCTCCTTCAAATTACAAAGAAAAAGAATGAAGATATATGTGATGCTAATTATGCTTTTTGCATAAACTATTACCATGATATAGCCTCTAAATTAAAAATAAAATAAGAACAATATAAAAAAAATAAAATATAAAACATGCATATATACTTATTTTAATAATCACGAATTGTAGTTCAATAAGGCCATTTTATTTATGGGATCATTTTTTCTGCCCTGAATGCAAATAAGTTATCTGTATCGAGCCTAAAATAACATCGTTTTGATATGGAAATCAATATATTTTTGTAATTATAATTTATTCTACGGTAATAAAAGTCTTTATAATTATAAATTTTTAACCTTTTACATAAAACGACATTATTCTGATAGTGAAGATATATAGCTTATCTGTATTCACTATAGAAATAATTAAAGCCTTTATTTAAAGTACAGCTACAGATTTGTTCGTAGAGTTGTCAAAATTATCATCAATGAGGGAAACGAATTGATATTGCCGCCGTATCAAGTAACAAAAGATAACGATATTTTGAAATTTGATATAGATTTCCTTTTTATATTATGGATTATTTAGTAATTATTATGTGCCTAACCTTAATTTGTAACTAAAATAAAATTATTTGCCTACAAATTTCAAGAAGTCGGCAAATAATGAGTAGATGCGTTTCCACCTCACCTTATATTGTAGTAGTTTTAACTTTTAACAGTTTCTTTTGTATAGTCAAAGACATATTAAATTGAGGATGTCAAAGACAGATTGAATTGAGGATGTCAAACACATGCAAGCAGTAAACTCACCTCAGCTTTCCGATGTAGGTGGAAATAATATACTCTGTGTAAGTTGTTCTTCGTGTTCTCTTAGCAGAAAGGAGGAATTTTCCATTTTCAACTAATAAAGCTGCAAAAGTACAAGTGAAAAAGAAAAGGGAAAAATGAAATGAATTCAGCATGCGCTCAGGCATAGCGGTAACTTTTGTAACAGCCCGTTGTACATCGGTATTGTTAACATTAATTATGATATTAAGCGCAGTTACAATCACAGCAATTCATTTATAAAAATGCGAATAAACTTTTTCCGATTATTTCGCGAACAGTTAAAACATAAAAAGCGTAATAATTAAAAGCTGTGATCGCAACTTAACACTAGCGGAAGACTTACTTAAATTATTTATACACTTTAATCTACTACATACAAGACACTAAGGGGTTCCCATAAACACACTTAGCCAATTCCCCACTTTTTACGTTTTTACCACTTAACCGGATTTGCTAATTTGTTTTTCTACGGACACAAAATAAAATACAAACTTAAACTATAGCTTATCTTTTTTCCTTATTCAATTACCTTTCTAACAAGCTATCACACACTCGATTCCGAGCTCGTGAGCTCCGGTTATCGCCGTTTGAAGTTGGACAAACCACATTGCCCACCAACTCCAAAACAGCCTAAAACCTACAATCTTCACGGAATAAACTGCACCTAACCGCCCAACCAATGACTCTCAAACTTTTAAACCATAAACTAGACACCTCAAACTTCGATTTGATATATCGTATGCTTAATTTGACCAAGTAACGAAGCGGGAATTAATTTCTCAAAACTACCTCAAATCTGCCCACTAAAACAGGACAGAACAGGGCAGTACGTGACAACAGCCCCCATGGGCTGCGCACACCACCAATGATCCTAGGCTTTTGACACAATGTAGGGGACATCTTAAGCTTCAAAATGGCGTATGCACGTCCCAATCGGACCACTATGGAGAGAGATACGCTCTTCCAAAGTTCCTCCAAAAACTGCCAATTCTACAGAAAATTCGCCAGAGTTTCCTTTGTATTTCCTAAAATCCTCAAATTTGCATAACCTGTTTAACACCACTAATACACCTGAAATCCAACAAAATCCAATGGGTGGCACGCACAAGGTCCAACAACGCCTTGGGGCACTTACAACCCAATCCAACATACACTTAAAACATAAACAATTTACTTTCAATTCCTTTATAGTTTCAATCACTAACATCAATTTCATGTATAAACCATAATGCGGATAATCATAAACCTACAATAGTCCTAAAGCCCTTCCATCATATTACATACATCCGTGGTACATTTACAATACTGAATTACATTTACATTTACAACTTTAACTTTAAACTACAAATATTTACATATTACAACTTAACTTGCCAAATAAATCCATAAACTAAAATGACATGAAAACTAAACTTAGCCAAAATAACATGAACATAATGCTAATGGACTCCTCCTACATACATATACATGTTCATGCTCTAAGTCTAGCCTAGGCCAAATGGCCACCAAAAAGACAACTATGCACCACTGCTCCACTCGTCATCATGCGGGCTTCTTGTCCGTTGCTCCGTGTCCACTGGTACATCCTGAAATAAATGCCCCGAGATGGGGTGAGATATACGAATATATCTCAGTAACCAAGAGGTTCTGGAGAAAACTCCGCCCAATGGTTCACTTCGATGTATACCAATAGCATAAAAACAACACCACTGTTATAAAACGGGATAAAGCAATGGATTTAGAGAAAGGGGGATTATATCAGAAACAACAACGACATGCGGGATGGTAGCTACCAATACCACGCTATGTCCTCGGCTATACGCCTATGGGTACTACCCCTGGCGTGTTCATATAACAACCCACCAAGGTACTCCTTCCAACCATATACACCCGAGACTACCTAGTGTGCTCCTATCCGGATAACACACCACGACCCTGGGTCAACTGGAACTCCCTCTCGGAGACCTATCCAGTGGCAGTCCGGAAAACTTGCCCGAAGGCTAAAAATATCTACTGGCCAGAGATCTGGTACATAAGTACCCACTGTGATAATGCATATGCATGCTCATGCTGTTCTACACTACTCATACACACTTCCTACTGTTGCCATCAACTAGCAAGGTGGAACACAAAAGGGGAACAAGCCCCAGTACCAAGAGGTTACCTTTTTTTTTCCTTTCACTGAGCTTCGCAGAACTCCACTTGCAGCTTGATTAACAAGGAACGCCTACACAGAGGACAATTCCACAAACTTAGAACTTTGAATCCACTCATGAA
Organism: Gastrolobium villosum; assembly: GCA_032173675.1. Lineage (NCBI taxonomy): Eukaryota > Viridiplantae > Streptophyta > Magnoliopsida > Fabales > Fabaceae > Gastrolobium > Gastrolobium villosum. Next base: position 5,305 of record JAVKPL010010129.1, on the reverse strand, counting down.
TTTCAACATACATGTGTAAACCACATCACTTACCTCAATCCACTTGATCCAGGACCAAGGGTAATCCACTGTTTCGCTGTTCCAAGTCTATATCCACGTACGACAAACTGTACAACCATGCACAGCCGTCAGTTTCAGTCAAAATACGTCAAAACGCGAAAATGTCAGATTTTCTCTTCACTCCCCCTAAGGGTTCGGCCATAATAGGGTTATTTTGGGTTTTATTTTTCTAAATTTTCTTTCTCATTTTATTTCACTTACTTAGGTTACCCAAAGGCTAGTTCAATCGCCGTTTTTCGGTTTTACGACTTTTACGCAACGCTTTGTGAATTATTACACTTTAGGCACATTTTGCCACTTTCAACACTTATTATTTTTACATTGATCCTTCCTCATGCCAATCACCACACAACCCATCTAATAACTTTTCCATCACACAACACAACACCAAAGTGTTCTAAAACATCAATTTGCTCAATTGTACATAAATGGCCGAATCTTGGTTAGTCCAAACCAAGGATTTCCACTCAATTCCTATGGCCCACAACTCACATAATCACTTCCTAACATCATATAATCACACTACAATTCACTATACCACACATTAACCCAAAACTCAAAAATATATTTCGTGCACCAATTTTTTTCTAAGTTAAAATCCATTTTTTTCGCTTAGAATTTTCATTGCATTTCTAGCATTAATACATCATTCTAAGACATTATCATCTAATAGACATTTTCCATTTGAGCTCTCTAACACCACATATCACAAAATCCCTCTTTAGGGTCAATTATCACAACTCAAAATCTAACCAATGAAATGTTGAAATAACTCACCCAATTGAACGGTATAAGGCTCCACCTAAGTATACTCCACCATTGGAGCATTTGAAAGCATCATGATCCCTCTTTTTGCATGAAAAACCGTGGCCTATATAGTGGTGGATCTCCTTCCACACTCAATTTCAAGACTCAATAATGGTACCAATGGGTTCAGGATGTGTTTTCCGTCAAGATTCAACACAAACTTTGTTGAATTTGGTGGATTATAGCTTGACTTATGGAAAGGAAGAAAATTTGCACAAAGGAGAAGAGGAATGGGTTGGACGCTGTGGGAAGAAGGAAAAAAACGAGAATGAAAGAAGATGAATAGTGTTTAAGGAGTGTTTATTTGACTTTAAGTGGGTACCGGATCCCACGTGATTTAAAACTCACCCGAATTTCCCTCCGATCATCACTAAAATTCACAATTTAAAAACCTAATGAGAAATTATAATTATTCATCTTAACAAAATCCTTTAATTTTACTCCCTCAGATAAATTTGGAGCTTTCCGGTTGTTCGGAAAAACACTGCTTTAAGCTACAGCGCGCTCCGTTGACAAACTTCCACAAATTGACTTAAATCCCTCAAATATTATCAGAAATCATATTTCCTATTTCTATGGACCATTTAAAATCAATATTTGAAACCTAGAGCTCAAAATTCCACTGGCACGTTTTACGGTGCAATATGACTGCGGTATTTTTACCCGCGAAAAACACTATTCACTGATTTTTCTGAAACTTGCCTATCCACTCAATTTTTCGTTCTGAATCCATTTCCAGGCTTATTTTTATCATCTGAGACCTCCTGCTCAATTTTTATCTTCCTAGGGTTGTGTGTTGGCTAATTACCGTTTTGCCCTTTCTTTGTATTTTGGCCTAATCTTTGGGATTTTCACTAATCCTTCACTTAATTTCTCACTTAACACTTTAATTATTTAATTTAGAATTGTGAGGTGTTATAATCACCCCACCTTTTATAATTTTGTCCGCAAAATTAATCCATACCTGTCCACTAACTCAGGATATAGTTGGAGAATCTCCTCCTCCCGCTCCCAAGTAGCTTCCTCAGGTGTACGTCCTTCCCACTGAATCTTTAACATCGATATCACTTTGCTTCTGAGCTCCTTTTCACTGCGGTCAAGGACCTCAATAGGACCTATAGGCATCTTTAAGTTCTCTTTAATTTCAATCTCGTCCGGTATCACCACATGTGATTCATCAGAAATGTAACGCCGCAGCTGTGATTCATGAAAAACATCGTGCAGATTTGACAACTGTGGGGGCAAGGCAAGCTGATAGGCCACTGGTCCAACTCTTTTCATTACTTGATACGGCCCAATAAAACGGGGACTCAGCTTCCTCACGCCCAGTGCACGCCCAACACCAGTAACTGGAGATAACCGTATAAATACATGATCACCTTCATCAAATTCCAGCGGCTGTGTCTATTATCATAATAACTTTTCTGCTGATTCTGTGCCTGTTTAAGCTTTTCTCTGATCATTTCTATCTGTGCTGTAGTTTCTTGCACAAAATCCGGCCCAAATCTCTCTTTATCACCAACCTCTGTCCAACAAGTAGGAGTGCGACATCTCCGCCCATACAATGCCTCATATGGTGCCATACCCAAACTAGAGTGAAAACTATTATTTACGAAAATTCCACCAGTGATAAATATCTATCCCACGCAGTACCCTGCTCAAGTGAGCAAGCTCTCAACATATCCTCTAATGTCTGTATGGTCCTCTCAGTCTGACCATCAGTCTGCGGGTGATACGCAGTGCTCAGCCGAAGCTGAGTGCCAAAAGCCTGCTGTAAGGCTCCCCAAAAACGAGAAGTAAATTTGGGATCCCGATCACTAATAATGCTAACCGGTACTCTGTGGAGTCTTACAATCTCTTTCACATATAACTTTGCTAATTTCTCCGTAGAGAAGTCCACTCGCACTGGCAGAAAATGTGAAGACTTCGTGAGCCTGTCCACTATTACCCAAATTGAATCGTGTCCGGCCTGAGTCCGAGGAAAACCAACAACAAAATCCATCGAGATGCTCTCCCACTTCCACTCTGGTATATCCAACGGCTGAAGTAACCCTGCAGGTTTCTGATGTTCTATCTTAACTTTCTGACAAATCAAACACCTAGATACATACTCGGCTACATCCTTTTTCATCCCAGGCCACCAGAACTTAGTTTTCAAGTCTTGATACATTTTTGTGGCACCCGGGTGTACAACATACTGACCCTTATGGGCCTCAGTCATTACTTCCTCGGCTAATTCTTTAGGCACAACTATCCTGCCCTGGTACGTTAACAATCCTTGTTCATTTAATGCTATACCATTCTGTCCTTTCAGATACTTGCTGCTATCATTTAGAATTTGTTTCTCTCTAATCCTCTCATGCAATTCATTCTCAACCTGTAAACCTCTGAATTCTTCAACACTTCCTATAAAAACATCTACCAACTTCAAGTCACGGAACTGTTCTATTAAATCATAATCCCACAGCATTAACTGGGACACACTTACAGACTTTCTACTCAATGCATCTGCTACCACATTAGCTTTTCCCGGATGGTATTTCAACTCAAAGTCATAATCCTTTGAAAATTCAACCCATCTCCGCTGTCTCATATTCAATTCTTTCCGATCAAATAAATACTTTAGGCTCTTGTGATCACTGAACACAGCAAATTTCATCCCATACAGAAAATGCCTCTAGATTTTTAAGGCAAACACTATTGCAGCAAGCTCCAAATCGTGCGTCGGATAATTCTCTTCATGCGGCTTTAACTGTCTTGAAGCATAAGCAACCACTCTTTTCTCTTGCATTAGTACACACCCCAAACCTCTCTTGGACGCATCACAGTATAATTCAAATTCACCTTCCGGATCGGGGAGTGTCAACACTGGAGCCGTAGTCAACTTCTCTTTAAGTTTCAAAAAACATTTTTCACATTCCTGAGTCCACACAAACGGAGTATCTTTTCGTGTTAATCGGGTCAATGGTAGCACCATTGTGGAAAACCCCTCAATAAATCGTCGATAATACCCAGCGAGACCCAGAAAGCTTCGAATCTCTGTAATAGTTTTCGGTCGTTCCCAGTCCATAACAGCCTCAATCTTATTCGGATCCACAGCAACTCCTCTTTCAGAAATAACATGGCCTAAAAATTGCACCTCAGATAACCAAAATTCACACTTTGACGGCTTCGCATACAACTTTTTATCCTTTAGTACCTGCAACACAGTCCTCAAATGCTCCGTATGCTCCTCCTTGCTCTTAGAATAAATCAAGATATCATCGATGAATACAATAACGAACTGATCCAAATATGGCTTGAAAATACGATTCATATAGTCCATGAACACCGTCGGGGCGTTAGTAAGCCCAAAAGGAATAACCTGATACTCGTAGTGTCCATATCTAGAACGAAATGTCGTCTTAGGCACATCCTCCGGTTTAATCCGAATTTGATGGTATCCGGACCGGAGATCAATCTTTGAAAATACATAGGCACCTCTCAACTGATCCAACAAGTCATCAATACGCGGCAATGGGTACCTGTTCTTGACCGTCACTTTATTTAATTACCGATAGTCAGTACACAATCTCATGGTTCCATCCTTCTTTGTCACAAATATTACCGGTGCTCCCCACGGAGACACACTAGGTCTGATGAAATCCTTTGCAGACAACTCCTCTATATGTTTCTTCAACTCTGCCAACTCTAATGGCGACATCCAATATGGAGCCAAGGAAATAGGCCCCACACCAGGCAACAACTCAATCGAGGACTCAATCTCCCTCTCAGGTGGAAATTCCGGTATCTCATCAGGGAACACATCCGCAAACTCATTAACCACCGGAATCGTAGGAATCTCAATCTCCTTACCACCCACTAATCCACCCAAGAAAATATAACCCTGATCCCCAGCCTTCAAGGCTTTAACAGCTTGACACATAGACAGAAAAGGAGACGGACCCACCGAGGGTCTCTCGTGTGCAAGTATCAACCTCTTCCCACAACAATCAATCATTGCGCAATTTTGAGATAGCCAATCCATACCCAATATCAAATTAATAGAGGCCAGGGGCAAGATAATTAAATCAATAGTGTAACCCCTGCCTTCATAGGTAAATCCAACTTCTTTACAGACAAAGGAGAAATCACTAACCTCTCCCGTAGCCGTTGTAATACGCATAGGGGGAAACATCCGTGACACTTTCAATCCAAATCCTTTTGCAACATATTCAGCCACAAACGAATGTGTCGCCCCCGAATCAAATAACACAGACAAATCAATATTTGAGATAAAAGTTATACCTTTAACCAAATTGGGCGCCTTAGCAGTTTGCTGAACATTTGTAGTGTAGACACGCCCAACCGTAGGAGCAGATGGCAAGGCTTGCAGATTCGCAGCCTGCCCAGTATTATTGTTACAATTGTTGGCGTAATGCCCAACCTTACCACATTT